>UXGC01000262.1:0-57045 GCA_900480045.1 Eurytoma adleriae | reverse complement strand
CTCGTCTGTTTCTACTTACACGTTTCAAACGTAAGGAATTAATCTTTTATCAAATAAATAATTTAAATTGAACTTATAAATTTCTTATTGTTAAATTAATGTTCTGATCTCAAAAAATTGGCTGGATATGGTTGTCTGGCTGTATTCGTCTGTTTCTACTTGAATGTTTTAAACGTAAGTAACGTTAGCCTTTTGTCAAATAAAGGTTTTAAATTGAACTTACTAATGTTTTATTACCATCGAATTCATTTATAATTGCTAAATTCTTGAGATAATCTCAAAAATCTTTACTAAATATGGATGTCTGACTATACTCGTCTGTTTCTACTTTCGCTATTGAAACAGCTTTTAATCTATTTTCCGTTCAAATTTATTTCTTGCAAACAATAAATCCAATATTTTTCTTTTATTAAATGTCTTTTTGAAGAACAAGAAAACACGGAAACTATTCATTATATCTCGTTAAATCATTTTTAATCATTTTTACGTACAATAATTTTCGAAGAAGCAAAAAGGGATATTTATTTTACTCGAAAAAGCTTTTATTGAAAAAGGTTTTTTTTCATATAGTTTTCATAAAACAAAAAATGAATGATATATTTTAAAACAATTTCGTTCAATTTTTCATCAAAAAACATGAAAATTTATAAAAAAATTCTTGAACAAAGAACCCGAGCTCCGGCAAAAAAAGAGGAACTCCCATCTCGACTCTGCAAAAAAGGCAATGAAGAAGAAAGCAAATCAAAAGATAAAAAAAGGTCGAAATTGAAGAAAAAAAAATCCCATCGCCTTTCAGGTCGCCTCTCGTTGCCCGGGTTCCTGGGGGCGACGAAAGGAAAGCCCCGAGTATCCTTTGAGGCTGGGAAAGAGCGAGTCCGGGGCCGCGATGGCCATTTTTCGCAAAATTGGAGAAGAAGCCAGCGGCTCGCCCCGATAGAGAGGCGAAAGAAAGGGATCTGCGGAGACGCGAGAACCGCTTCCGCGTGGTCACTTCATTACGGCGTCGTCGAGGGACGACGAATCGGAGAAATGAAAAACGAGTCGACGGGTAAGAGAGGACGACGAATGCGTCGCTTTTGCGAGAGCCTCCCGGGGAACGAGGGGGAGGACGCGAGAGTAAAAGTAAGCAAGCAAGAAAGGAGCGGCCCTGCCTCGATCAGATATCGTCTCGTCTTTCGAATGAGGCTTTTTCTTGTTAGGAGAAAGGGTGTAGGTGCTTTCTCCTCCACCCTTTGGTGTATCTCGAGCCGGCGGTAGGAAAGAGGTCGGGAGAAAGGAGTGGAAAAGTGTCGAGGGGCTGCGACGATGGACGACGACGAAAATTCGCGAGAGGGAAAGCGATCCCCCGTTTGCGGCGCAGTAGGGCGAGAAGCAGTAAAAGTTGATCGATTGTGTATATACAGGCTCTACATTGAGCCCTGTGCGATTGTCGTGGAGAGGAAAGGGCAAAGGGAATGGGGACTTTATTCGCTCGAAAACGACTGGAATCGAAGGCAGCTTGTAACGCGAAGCTCGCTAGGTGTCCTACACAATTTGGGACCACTGCTACCCATTGTTACCTTTTATTCTACAAAATTTTACCGAGCTGTTAGAAGCAAATTTATACGACTGCTAAGTAGCACCATTAAAAGTTTAATAACGACGACAATTTGTAATATCACTGACAAAATCGGTCTAAATTCTAAAAGAGATTTAATTAACAAAACTGAATAAAGATTCTCAAAAACTATTTTAAAGAATAGTTAAATCGGAATTACTGTTGCTAAAAATTTCAATATGTCGATAACACTTAGTATCAAAATATTGGTTCATGGATAGTATTTATTCTTCAACTAGGAGGTTGCATGAAAAATTGCCTTAGGTCTGTTAGTTAGAATATTGAAAAATAATAAACACTTATTTTTTCTTTTATCAATTTATGTTATTCTTTTATCAATAGTGTGTTATTTACGCGAATTTTCGGAATTTAATATCTTTGTTCTTCTATCAGACAAATATAGGAAAAACTCCAAAAAATTGTTTATAAAAAAGTCCAATTTTACGTATTGAAGATTAAATTGAATAAACTATTTTAAAAAATATCGAAAACTAAATCACTGTGGATAAACATTTCAATATTTTAATAATCTTTATGATCGGAATATTGGACTACTGATATTATTTCTTTTTCAATTTTTTAAATTGAATAATATATATTTTAACTAAAATCCATTTGAAGCCCAGTTCCCAATTTTTGTTTTAATTGAAAATCCTTCAACGAAAGGTATAACTTAAAAAATATCAAACGAGCAGCTACCCTTTTGATACGCTTCCGTAAAAAATCTTCAATTTCACGATCCTTTTAATTCGGAATAAAACATTTGCTCCTCGCTAACAATGGGTCGCGTAATAACAAACCGCACGGTATATCGCCCTCCTCGTTTCTCCAGTTTCCGCGTGCGTGCGGCGCCATCGAAAAAAGATAAAGCACAGCGCACGTGATATTCCGAGGACAGCTTTCACGAATCAGCGCCCGCGGCGGCGAGTGGTATTTCAGTTTCATTTTTCGCTGATGATTTTTTTTTTCGACCATATTGCGCTCGCTCGCCCACTTCTCCCTTCCCCGGTAAATCCACCTATATCGTTTGACGGAGCATCGACTTTTGAAAGTCTCTTCGGAAAGTTACGTCGCTTAAAAAGTTGATAGAATTCCGGCTGCGAGCGCGCGCTCATTCTTTCGCCTCTTCCACTTGTACCCGGCGTTTTTAATTCGGTACGCACTGTGTAGCGGTTTTGAAAACTCCGGTGGTGAAAGAAACCTTTCGGCGACGCACACACCGTAATTGCGAATTTCAGCGGTAGGGACCACGAAAAAAGTATGACAAAAATTCGAGGCCGACGACCGGGCTGCCGAAACTCGAACGAACCGATGGTTGAATATAGCGAATGAACGCGAAACTTGGTCGAAGAATTCGGGCCTCCCTTTGACGCGCCCGGCGGAAGCGGGGCGCAAGAATTGAATTTCCCCGGGGCGGCAGATGCGCCTCCGCCTCGCTTCTTCATTACGGCAATTTCGCGCCGGTCGCTCGTTCCGCCCCCGCTGAAAGAGCGAGAAACAAGAAACAAAAGAACCCGCCGCGCGGCGCAAAGGGCGAGAGGCGGAATCTATGGCTTCGCCTGTAAGCGACGCTTTGACGCGTCTGTGTGCGCGGCTCCGCATGCGCGAGGTAAAAAAGGCCTTAACGAGATATGGGTTAATCTGTTTGATGCTGCTGGGCTTCCCAACCACGGCGTAGCCTTTGTCCGTTTCTTCTTTTACCTACGCGCGACGCGTCCACATTTTTTTTCTTTTTGCCATCGAGCCTCTGACTTTCACGCCCTTCTTCCGAAGTACACGCTCGGCAAGTGCATATGGTTTCGTAATTTCATTTCGCAGGGGATCAAAAGTGGAGGCTAAATCTCGCGTCTATGAGATTCCGCTAGTTAACAAAGTTTTCGCGGTTGGTTAGTGGTAAAATTTCTAATCGACTAGGTTACCTAGAGTTAATTATAATGACGTTTATTGTTGAGCTCGTTGAGAAACTAATTTCATGAAAAATTATGACTGCGCGGTATTAAAATTGTTTTATTTTTTATATTTTAACGGATGCATTTGAATATATGCGTCGTACAATTAGGTAAATGCGACGAAAAAGGCAAGGTAATTAACAAAGTGCTGTAATTTGGATAAAATTTTGGGTTTTAAATTTTTTTAAATTTCAAATTTTATTACTCGTTTAATCTTTGTAGGTCAAGATTACCATATTTTAACTTTTACCTTGCAGTATAAACATTTCATGAAAGTATAATAATTTAAATTTTTATAGCAACCATTCAATCAGAAGAAAAGATACTATAAACATGTCTGTAATTTTCATCAGGAAACTATTACTCCACAATGATCCATTTCCACGAGAATAAAGACCGAGAGTTCATTTGTTATATAATTTTGTTCATTTAAACTAAAATTAGTGACTGAAACATTTACAAATTAATCAATACCCAAAATTCTAATCAATTGTTTATACAAACTTTACAAATTAAAAGTTAATCAGCTTAAAATTTACACAAACTTGTAACACACAACTTTCTTTTATCTTTGATATAGCCTTCCTCTTATCTTCGATATTTCGTGAATATTTTTCATGCTGTGTCTTAATTGGAAGTATATTTATGAAAACCGGAAGCTTAATTGCGGGGTGGATGAAATTTCAGTAAGGAATAAAGAAAGATAGATGGCAGGGCGCAGGAGAAATCGCCTTTGTGTACATTCAGCTGTACTGGTTTACAAGACTCATTAAATTCACGTTAGTCAGTCGCCAACTATATAGACCGGCACTCACAAAAGAATACTCACAAAACGGCAGGCAGAACAACCAAATTAATAATTACTGCAAAACGTCAGCGCGCGTTATTTTTATTTTCTCCGTATAGCGTATGGCATTATTGCGCGCCCAGGCCGCCGGGAGGGTGTAAAATATGCACGGCCTCGGGGTGTTGAAAAATTCAGCGGCGCACGCGGTCGCGTCAGTTCGCTGCCCCCTAATCGACACTGATCTTGCGATTATTTCCATACAAATAACTTGCGCCCGATTGTTTTTCATGCGTCACTTGTCAGGGCGATAATCGCGCGAGTTTTCGATTAAATTTATCACCCGGTAAACAGCGCGCCGTAAATTAATAAGCACCGCCCCCAAAGGAGTAAATTACGCGGGCCATCTTGACCGGCACTTGCTGCTCGAGCCCAGGAGTTATTAAGATAGATCACAAAGAGGGGAGGGGGGGTGAGAAAATAAAGAGCGAAAATGATAAAGGAGGTGGATCGACAAGGGAGAGGCGGAAGGAGAAGCGGGAGTAAATACTGGAGAGGGAAAAAAATGATAAAAGGTGGCTCCCGGTGCGGATAAGTATTCGACGTGCAGGTCACGAATCCCGAGCAACGACAGTCGCCGCTTGTTTCGGCGATTTATCGACTCCTCGCCGCTACTTACGTCCAGCGTTATCGGCGATTATTACTTTTTGCCGCGGTTACGTGGCTCCGCGAGCTGCTGCTTCTTCCGCGTCCGTCGCTTTATTTTTCGCCGCGCTCTATGTTTACCCGAAAGCTTTATAAATCTTCCATCTCAAAATTGCGGAGAAATAGCACGAAATTTATATCTCTACTCTAATATGAAATATTATAAATTAATCTTGCGAAAATAAAATTTTATATTAAAAAAGTCCTGAAATATTTTTCTTGCTGTTTTAATGTAGTCTTTTAGTAAACTAAACAATAAATAAACGCACAACAGTAGATAGATAGTTTTATAAAAGATTTTACCTAATTAAATGATATTTATTAAAGCAGTATTCGTTTAATAGACAAATAAAGTAGATTCGAAAATAGTGTCAATCTATTGGGTCTTCGCCATGTCTAATCTTTGTAACTAATAGATAGGCTAGTAAACTTAATGGGAGAGTAACAGTTGACCATTAGGTATACGTGATTTTAGCTCTACATTGTACATTATCTATTTACATAAGCAGTAAGCTGTTCTATACCTAGACACTACTACCATTTATTTTGCGATAAATTACAGTTTCTTATATTAATTAAATAATCATTTAAAACAAACTAGGTTATCATAAAAGATTTTTAACAGAAAGTATAACAAATCATTATCCTTCGATCTAATAGGTAGTTTACCTTACCATTTTATGTATAAACAATAATGAAAAGTATTTATTACTTGAAGGTTTAAATAAATTAATTCGTTCGATACGATTTTAATTACTTTTAATTAGCGAAACAATTACTTTTCATTTCGTAAATAGTTGATTAATTTATCAATAATCAATGAAAACATAGTAATAAAAATCAATTAAACAAATTGAATAAGTTAAACAACAGTATAAGTTAAACAACAGTATTAATTAAATCCTGCTTTAACACTGAATTCATACAAATTTTCATAATTATATGCAATCCGATTATATTGAAATTCGGATATATCTCGTTTTAAAGTTTGAAAACGGCAGAGCAGAAGAATTACATAAATCATAAATATTATTAGCAAGCATTTAACTTATCGCCGAGACGTAAGAAACGTTAAACGAAAGTGCATAAACTCGAGGGAGCCGCAGCAGCAATTAAGCGGAACGATCGATCATCGCGCGAATTTCCCGGGAAGGAGGGAGCGCCGTCTCGGGGCGAAAGAACGAAAAAGGAGGAAGACGGCCGCGGGTCCGTCAGCGATGGAAAAGGAAATGTTTCATTAGAGCGTAATACAATCGAGTCAATTTCCTGGGCCGCGCGCAGGCGCGCCAACGCAATTAAAAATAGTTACGACTTGCAAATTGCGGATTAATTCTTTCATCGTACTTTTGAAATTTCTCAAGGCAGATGAGGCGCGAAGGAAGCGGAAATGAAAGCAAAGAAACGAGGCGAGCTGCAGCGGGTGAGAAAAAGTGAAAATCAGTGGAAATCGAGAGAGAGAGGGGGGGAGATCCGCTCGACGTTTTTCTCCCGCTGCTGCGTCGCGCTAATTTGAATGCCCGTCGAGTGAGTTTCATCTTCTCGTCCGTCTTGCCGGTCCCGTCTTTTTCTACTTATCCCCGTGATTTTTCGCTCGCGCGGCCAGCCTCGCTTTTCTTTTTTTTCTCTGTGCAGCTTCCTTTCGGGCTTTCGAGTATTATCGAGCCTCCTTCGCCCGATTGTGCCCGCGGGTAATCGATGGAAGTTGCGTTGACTTACAGCCGGCTGTTTGCGGCGAATGAAAGCACTTTGGGAAATTGATTTTATAATGAAGAATATTTATACGCGCCGGGTTTGTTTGTCTCGGTTAATGTTTCTCCTTTTCATCGGGGGTACCGTCAAAGGAGCGATCCAGCTTTGACCCACTTTTCTCGGCTTTTGTCGTAATAGGCAAATGTAACGCCTTGACGACTTTGATCGGGGCTTTTCTTTTTCAATCGTGGAAATTGCTAATTTTCGAGCGGTTATATTTACAGATTTATAAGTCGCTTTGGTAATTAATAACGTGTAATGACTTTACAGCTAAGGCTTTGAAAAGTTTAATTATATTATGCAAAGTTCATAATGTAGCATGTCGTGTTTCCTCCCAACTTGGATCACAGAATTTAATATCAACCAAGAATTTGGTTTGTTACTTACGCATTTGGATTATATCTTAACCAGAATATGAAAAATTTGCTGCTTACCTGAAACAAAAAAAAACAGTTATTTAGAATAAATTTATACAAAATTTGTTGTATTATATGTAATTCTACAGAAAGGTATTATTTTTAGATAATTCAAGTGTGCTTAAGGCATCCTAGGGATTCGAGCAGTTTTCATTTTTCATACAAACAAAAACATGTCGAACCTTAGGCAATAAATTAATTATATAAAGATCGGAAAAGGCGCTTATTGCAGTGCAGTCCAACTGTCAGCGTAATAAATAATTCAATAAACTGATTTAGCGCAATCCCTGTAACCACCTCCCCCCAAGAAAAATAATCAAAGTTCTGTTTATAAAATTTTCATTTCGATAAACAAAATCGAGATTTCGGTAACATTACACGCTAAAAATATATTACATGATTTATGAATACACTTAAATAACGGAGTAAAACTGAATTTTTCAGCTTAAATTTTCTGCCGTTTTTATATTTTTTTAAAATGTTCGCTGAAATTTCTTTCGGAAATATTTTTCTAAGATGCGCAAGAGCAAACGCACACGAAAGGTGCATCAGAAATTCATGACGTCTTCGTCGAGTCGTCTGCGTAAAAATATCCTAGCAAAGAATTCAGACGGTTCCATTTATTTTGTTCGATCGTTTGCTTACGCAAAACGCACCCTGCGCCACGAGGATGTACCTCGCGATTATCTTTCCCGGGCGCGAAATATTTCGCATCGCAAGACGCATACCTCGGTTCGAGGAATTCCTACTCTTTTTTTTTATCTCCATGGTAAGAGCGCCGGTAATTTCTGGAAAACGCGAAAAATTCGATACTTTTTTTCTACGACGCGACGCGCGGAGGTTGCTATCGGCTGTGCACACCTCGATGGATGCTGCTTTTTTTCGGTGTGTCGGTACTTTGGCATTCGTTTTGGAAATAGCTGTTTTTGCCTTTTCTTACTCATTTTACATTCAAATTATTTCGATAATTGTTTTCGTACAGTTCTGTTAAATTTAGAAGTGAACGTAGGTAATGATTTTCTCACGTATAAGAAACATGAACAATTAAATTTTAAAATTTATAAAGGATTATATTTACTTTCTTAATAACGTTTTAATGAACCGGCTAGAAATATCCACTCATTAAATACTTGTTAGGGATAAGATTATTTTGTGGAGCTATATTTCAAAGAGGTGTTACATCAATACATACGAGGTATAAAAATAGAATATAAATAAAGTAGTACTTTGAGATAGGTATTCTATTTTAGAAGTTTGTCATTAAATTTCAATTAGCTTCACACTTGATATCTTATCGTTAAAATAAATATGGATTTTACTACAATAATTATTCTGCTCCTGGATATGTTTTTAGAACATTTGACGTAGTAGCTACATTCTATCGAATGAAATGTAATTATGGTAACTCTCCACCTCAAGTTTCGATACATTTGTTTAAGATATAAAACCAATTTTAATATTAAGTTTATTTATTACCGAGGATGTAATTCTTATGATTCATAACTCGCTTCATGCATGACGGCATATTTGAAATTGTAAATTTAATATTTCCGGATTAATTTCTAAAATATCGAATTTCTCAAATTTAAGGAATAACAAGGCTTGATTTTTTCACATTCGAATGGGAATAAAATTGTAAAAATTTTGCGAAAATAACTCTCGAAATATGAAATTGATTTTGCTAACTACTTTATTTCAAGCAATACGAAACTGCGTATCAAAGAGGAACCGTCAGAATGAGGTAGGAAACTCTAGCGATGCAACTGAAATAACGAGCTAGCTCATTAACAAAAAAGTGCCTTGTAATTTTCCGGCAAAATTGCCGTAACTCACTTTGTCTACATGAAGCAAATTAAAATCTTCAGCATGCAATTAATTATTTTTTGAAGAATTGTGCATGAAAAATAATTTAGTCGCATTTCATTTTAGCAAAAACCATCTTGTGCTATATAACCTCTTATGCAATTACGTGTACTTTTAATGAGATTTTTAGGTTCTTTATAAAAGTAACAACAATAAAATTTTACTACGTATAATTTAACAATTTTAAAAATTTAGGGTTTGAAAAATGTTTCTAATTCACAGTTAATGAACTTGTATTACGTAATCAAATAAATTTTAGTAGGCTTAAATTTTTACATAGATATCAAAGATCAGTTAGGTATTTATTGTAAATATTAATATTCTCTTTTGTTTTCTTTTTATACAAACATTTCCAATTATGCTTCAATCATTTCAATTTCAACGAAAAAAATCTTTTTTCACTTTATTTTGTTTCCAAGACTAACTTCTTCATTGAAAGAATCACGGGAACCAGCCCGTACGAGCACTGAAACTGCGGTCAGTACAACTGTGTGCCATCGGGCACTCGTGCGCCGGCGTTAATCACACTCGCTCAAAATCCGGCAAATCCTCGAGGCGCGTTCGGCCCCCTCGCGCTTCGCCATAAATCGCCGCCGGCGCGAGCACACTTCTAATGGTCATAATAATTGCCACCGCCGCGTAACGCAATGCCACGCCAGTCCTTAATGACATTGATATTATTTATACGCGGGCGAGCGTGGCCGGTCCAACGAGCCGTAAAGCAGCATTTAATTGTCGGCGCGGGACGTGCGCCCTCCTACCCCCGCGCACGCGCTACTCTTAATTTCTTCAAGTGCCTCGTTAGCGGTCGCTCACTTCCGGCCCCCTCTGCACTAAAGACCGACGCGGTTTGAGACCCTTTTTTTTAAGCAACTAATTTGTTGAGAGTAGGGAAGGATTCTCGTTAATCGATACCAAAAGTTGGAAGCAAAGAAGGTTTCGTTTCATTGTTTGCTTCGAGAGTTCAAAAATTTGATACATTGAGAAGAAAGAGTGTGTGT
Organism: Eurytoma adleriae; assembly: GCA_900480045.1. Classification (NCBI taxonomy): domain Eukaryota; kingdom Metazoa; phylum Arthropoda; class Insecta; order Hymenoptera; family Eurytomidae; genus Eurytoma; species Eurytoma adleriae. The sequence continues at coordinate 46,981 of UXGC01000262.1, read as the reverse complement.
AGTGTTTTGTTAAGAAATTTTATTCACCATATGAATATTGTAGGAAAATCAAAATATAAGAATTGAAAAGAAAAAGAAATAGTTGATAGAAAAATAAGAAATGATTACGTAGCCGTGACTATACTATTTATGCAATAAAAAAATAAGATTGTTAAAATGCGACAGATTTTTCATTAGAAAAATAATCAAATAATAGTTCATGTACATCTCACAAAATGTAAAAGAGTGAATAATCCACTCGATTCGAGTGAATACTCTTCTTATCGTACTTAAAGTGGATCATTTTTTTCTGAAATAGAGCGATTTTTCACTCAAATGGAGTGATTTTCGTATTTTTCACTTCATTAAAAATCAAATATTAAATTACCAACTTACTATTTGCAAAATAAATAATTGTTCACCCCTAAAATCAAAGTATTATACCCCATCTATAAAAAGAAATAAGTCTACCTCAAACCTGTATATTGTTATTTTCGAGTCGCGATAAAAATTAACTGCCCTCGCAGCCCATTCTTTCTCCAGTGGAAACAATACTAAGAATCAAAGAAAAAGAAAGAATAAGAATAAAACGAGTGGTAAGGGGAAAGTCGTCATCGTCCCACCAGGTAGGACTCCCAGGAAACCTCCAGGGCCACACGTGATCCGATCGTTAGGGAGGTAGAACGCAGAAGAGGGACGAAGTGGGGGAGGGGGCGGAAGGGTGGAAGTACTAAACGCGGCGAAAGAAAAGGGGGGGCGGCAGCCCAGCGGGCGGCGAAGCGGGGCAAATTAGAAAGCGCGGCCGAGGGATAATTGCGGGGCCGTTTTCACGCGAGCGTGTAACTAACCGAAATCGCGGCGAGCGAGCGCGGGGAACTGCTTACGCTGCTCGCGCGGCTTGCCTTCGACGCCGCGGCAAGTTTTCGCGCGTTAATGGCTTTTCCGGGGCTTCCCGCGGGCCGCGCGAAAATTCCCGAGGCGGCCCGCGCCGGATGATTCATGGGCGCCGGCACCCGCGCCCGAGAAATATTTCGCGGCTTCTTGAGTTATTGGCGTTGCTTTGTTTCCTCCGCGCGCGTTTCCTCTTCGTTTTTTTAATGCGGGTTTCGCACTTTTTTTTTGGTTTCCCGGGAAATTTGATTTAGAGGACTAACTAGTATTGAGTGCGCTGAATTAACCGGGAAATTTACTGGATGAATGTTTATGCATCCTTTGGTCGAATGGAACTTTAGATTAAATATAACTTTGATGGAGATACATGGTTTCTTTGGAAATAAACGGTGTACATATTTAACTAATTAATATTTTGCATAAGGTAAAATTCGTAATCAAAATTGGATGTACATATTTTAAACATCAAAGTTTTCATACAGTCAACCATAATAATTATTAGCCAAATTGCGATGGGCAGGTTTATTAGTTTAATTTACTATAAATTTTGTCTTAGAAAAACGATTTTGTGAAGCATTTAAATAAGAGATTTGATTATTGATTGGATATATATTAAATGTCGGGTTCAATGGTACCAAAATTCAAAATATTTTGGTATGAATTTAGTATAAAATTTCTTAAATTTATATTTGCATGGTACTTGTTGTAATAGAATCATTTTTCAGACATGTGTTTCAAAGGCGGAGATTCTTTTTTAAACTACAGTCCAATAAACAATTGCATATTATAAAAAAAATTAAAGGCACTTATCACTCAACCAAACGCAATTCCAAGTCTACTAACGAAAACGAAAAGTGCTTTAATTTTTTTTAAGGGAATGTAAAAAAATATAACAAAATGTATAAGACATTAAATTGTGCGATCACAAAAAATAAAATAAAATTGAAATAAAGCATTCTTTCTTGTATAACAAAAATTCTCCAGTACAAAACATTTGTCCGCCTTCCAAAGCAGCTCAATAAAGTGTGAAAAAGATTCTGTTGTCAAAATGCGCCGAAGCGAGTTTATCCGTATTTTTGACCCCGCGGTTTTCCAAAGTCGGGGAAATTCGAGAGTGCACTCGGGGCACGGGGAGAAGACGGGACTTCGCGCGTGTCGAGACTTTTGCCCGGCGGATAGACGCCGTCTCATCCGCGTCGCGACGGCAATGAGGGAACCGCGAGGCATCGAACGCGACGGGGACAACTTTATCCTCCCTCTTCTTATGCGCAGGTGCGCGATTTATATTTAAAGCGAAATTTATTCATAAGACGTCCTATATCTTATCTACCCTACTTCGGTGGAACTAGGCGAGGCTCTACTCCAGAAATTTCATTGAAACGCTGCTGCAGCTGAACTGCGAAGAGAAGCGTTAGTTATTAATGTTGTTGAATGCAATGTACTTGGCGATTCAAATATTTTACAATGGTTCGCGCTTATGCAAACTAGTTGTAACTATGCATGGTTAATGACGCAAATTGCGGTAAATATGTAGTGGAAAATAGGGCTAGGTCTGGAATTCTACGCTAATTAACATAATTGTTTAAGTTTGTTTATAGTAAACATGCTGACCAACAAGTCGGCCAATTAATCCATTGTTGTCGATAATTGCATAATAATGTTAATCATTGATAAACAGTTTATAATTACTTAAAAATCCGAAAATTGATCAAAGTAACTTAAGTATAATGAATTTTGATAACTATTTCACAATTTTTTGCATAAACGCTTTACGCGATAATCCGAAGCATGAAATTTGTTTAAAAATTTTCCTCTTTTATACCGACTATCTCATCATAAACTTTGTAATGCCTCAAACGCTGTCCGCCGAGTCGAGCGAACTCCGGAGCGCAGTTAACTGCGATCCAATTTCGAAAAATTCGAAAAGCGCTCTGATGCCTACCTCGAAACCGTGCCCTCATTATTAAAAAAGGCGAGGCAGCGGGCTTGTTAGAAAAAAAATGGACTAAAAGTAGCCGGTTCGCAAGAGGAGGCTTGTTTTATGCAAGGGCCACTTTAGCATGCGAGAGCGAGGAGGAGAGAGGTCGGAGGCGGGCTGGCGAGCGTCGACGGCGGTGGCGGCGGCGGTTGCCTTCGGGCCTTCGGTAATTAGTCGTAGATTTTAGTCGTTGCCGCAATTACTATAATGTACGTAGCGCGCGAGCGGGCGCAGCGCCGGACCGCCCGATGGCCGACGGTACCGCGCCGCCTCCCCTCCGAACTGGGTTGCATCTGACACAGCGAAACCGAGTGAATACTAATCACATCCATTATAGGCGGCGGAAGTGTCCTCTAACCCCCCTCCCCCCTCCTCTCATACTGCCGGCTATACCTACTCTCGTTTTAACTGCAGCGCAGCGGCGGTGCTATAATACGGACGAGAAACTTTGGTTTAACCACGATTTTTTCACGTCGATAAGTATATCTGCTCGTGAGTAGTATTACATTGTGTATACTTCGAGTTAATTGAATTACTACAAAATAATTTGCTGCTTTAAAAATTGCGATAAAAGATGACTCGGACGTTCGTTGGTTTTTGGAAGAAGATTGTTGGTGAAACAAATGCTCGCGATGAACCATGTATAATTAATTGTTAATTAATTGATAGACACTAATTGTGATTGATGCACACTACTTATAGTAAGTGACATTTGATTGCAATGATATTATAAGAATTTAATCGATTTTTTTCAAATATTACAAGATTTGAATACTAGTAACTATCTTCAGCGCTTAACTATTTAAATCTTACAGGGATTTATATAAAACTGAAGCAGCAGATCCGATAGCGGGAAACATATCGAACTCAGAATCCACCGTGCCGTAAATGATTCGAAATTCGAGTTTCTCCAGATTAAACTAAACTAAAGAATTTAGTGGATTCCAAATAATATTTAATAGATTCAAAGAAAATTTTAGTTTGAACTCCCTAAAGAAATATTTACTTGAAATTACTAATTTTATAAAACACTAAAAAGAGGATTTATTAATTTTTCAAGATCAAAATACTTAATGGTGCTTCGTGATTACGTGGAACGAATAATTCCCCACCTTTGATAAAGCCTATAAAAGGTACCCATCTATAAGTCTAAATTGCATTGCGTCTGGCGTGCAAGTAGCGAGCACATCGGGTAAACGCAGCGCACGTACACCCGTTTCTCGCGGAGCAATCCCAGAAGCAACAGACAATCAGAGCGACCGAACTCCCGAGCTCAAACGCACGGAACGAACTGTTATAACGCTCCGCGCGCATACGGCCGCGCTCGCCAAACTTTTCGTCCACGCACGCTGCGGCGCGAGCACGCGGCGTCACGCTATACGGCAGATTAGAAACGGAAACGTTATTACGGAGCGAGCTCGCCCTCCGTGTGTACGTGTGTACACCTTACGTAAGCGCACCCGAGGAAATTATATACGCGCGTGCGCGCAGCCACGGCCGGTTACCGGGCAAAGGGATGCAACTTTTAAATTGCAGCGACCAGACGCGGATACTGGCCTATTTAGTCACAATTTCGTAGTTTGTAATTAGTCGAAGTGAAAGTTCAATTTTTTGGTACACTGAGAGAAATCCTCTCTTAAAATGTTCTAATAAAAATTATTATACTGTCTGTCTACTTTATAGTAAAATTTATCAAACCGTATTCTAAATTTTCGTATACATACCGTAACTATATAACGTATAATCTTACTATAAAGTACAGAAATTTTTTTTCAGAAATTCAATTAATCTGTGAATACTTTCCCAGACAATACAGCAATTTTTACTACAACATTTCTTACAGTGTAGACATATGTTGTTAATAAAATTGTTAGCAATTATACATTTTTCACATTCTATGAATTAAAAATGCATGAACGTTTATTAAAATTATTTTAAATGGAATTTATTATAACAAAAATGTTTTTGTTGTTCAATAAGTGAAAAGCATTAAAATAAAGCAACTCGACGCTATGTGAAAAATTAAATCATAAATGAGAGACTAGAAATAAATGAACACTAAACGCATTTCAGGAATATTTTGCACATCAAAGTTCCAGCGATTCAAAACTCGCCGGATTGGCACAAATGGCATGTCGGAATGAGGCAACGAATAAACATGCAACAATAGGCATCCAAAGTATCGCCCTAGTTTTATTAAAAATTCCTTTAAATTAACTGCAATTTACACCAACAAAAAAACATCTGCAATATCAGTAGAAGCATTAAAATGATGCAGTGCAACGATAGAAGCGAAAAATTAAAATTCATAAATAAGGGACCCGCTAAATCAATGAGCAATAAACGCATTTCATCAGAAACATTTCGCAGATCAAACTTTCAGCGTTTCGGAGCTCGCACTGCTGGTAGCACCTTCGTGGGTCGTAGGCAGCGCGACGACGTATAACAGTTGGCACTCAATGTTTCGCGGCGCCGGATACGTATACACCCGCCCGCCCGAGAGGAGAATGGGTTGTAACGGCGTATACGCCGCTGCAGTCGCGACTGCGACGAACGTTATTAGTATTCAGTTTGTTTCGCGGCGGCAGATGCAGTTAAGCCTCCCCTTTCCCCCGCTCCCTCTTCCGCCGTATCCCCACGGCGCCGCCGCGAACTCGGCGCGTCACTACACCGCGTCCGCAATGATATTTTGCAATTTCGCGTCTACGTCTCTTAGGCTTTGGCTGCTCCCGGGCGTCGGATGAGAAAATTATCGGTAAACTCGTTAGGGTCCGAGGCCGCGTTAACGTTTCCTCGATGAAATTGCTGCTCCGCCTTTTTCTTCGTAGTCCTACGCCCACTTCCTCCACCCCGTTCGCTTGTTTCCCTTTCCCTTGCGGCTTTCGCAGCATCCGCTGGATGTCTCTTTCGCACTTCTCTTTTTTTTTTGCTTCAGCCCGGTTCGATTTGGCGAAGTGCGCGTATAGTAATGATTAGTGAATTATTTTTTGTCGTACTTTAATTCGTTTATTCGTTACCTGTATTAAGAAAAACTTTTAGTAAAATTTGCTTCATTTTATAGTAACTGCAGGATTTTTAAGGCCTAGTCAAAAAATTATTATAAAAAAGCAAGTTTTCCTATGTAAATACCATTTCCTGCTGTTAAAAGTAAGTACGACCCATTACTGTACCATTAATTATAATATTCTATATAATATTTTTCTCGTAGCCAGTGTATAATCTGATATAACAATATTAAAGCTCCGATTTAATTTTGAGCGGATTTTAATTTTAAACTGAATTGAAGGAATATTTAATAGTTAGTTTTTGTACATTCAATATCCACTGTGAATGCCCTAATCGATTAATAAATAAACCAAATTGATTTTCAAGCGAATAAACTGAACGCCTAAAATATTAATAAAAAATATTAACAAGAGGCATATCGTCAAGCTCTAAAATTCGAACGAAAACTCCAGCACTATAGTGAAATAAAGTATGCAAACCGAAATCAGATAAAGCTTTTTTCGCGAATAACAGCACTCATATCCTCGAGCTTGCAAAGAGCGCTAGTGAAAAAAAAACTATCGCTAAGTGTGCTTTGAAACAGAGGAAGATAGAGGAAGCATACAGGGGATGGAGGAGGAGAGTGGATGAATCTCCGCAGCCGGTCGATCCATTAAAATGCGCGTAATCAGCAGTGGCACGCTAAAAGACTGCTCAATAATTGATGGCATAACCGAGAAGCGCACGCATCTATCTATCCGCCCTTCCTTTCTCCCCCTCCTCTATCTCTCTCTCTCTCTTTCTCTCTTTAGCTATATGTTTCTCTCTCACACATACATTCACTATCACCGAACCTCCACCGCGTGAAAAATGCAAACTAGCTTTCGTGCTTATCGACCGAAATCCAGGGGCGCTAAAAAATGTCTGTATTGTACGGCCGCGAGGCGGACGTAGCGGGGGAACTGGCGCGCGTAATCCTGCTGTTCTCTTCGCGCAACAAAATCGAACACATATAACCGGGGAAATTAAACGATAATATTAATCTTGTCGACTGGGAAAGCCAGCCCCGGTGCCTGCTGCGCGTTGTTTAACGACAAAGAGTTTTCAATTTTAGCCACGAGCCACGCGATTTAAAATAAAAAGATTAAATTTACGGGGTGATAATTTCGTTTTAATGTCGGCGCGATTATAAACTCGATTTTACTTTTAGGCATCATTTTCAGTCGCCTGATCGCTAAAATTGACTTTAGCAGGATTTAAATGACTTTATTTTATTATCTAATTAAATTTATTAGCTGACAAGCGAGCAACAAAATCTTTTGAGTTGATAAGGTTTATGTTGTCAAATGTCAATAACAATATTTTATAATGTGTACATGTTAAACGAGTTATTTTGATGCTTAAAATTTATCCACGACAATATTAATCACATTGGAAAAAACCACTACTAATAAATTTACGTGTAGATTCATTCAATTCAATTAGTTACTATACTTTATTAAATTTGATATTTAATACAATCTCACTTCCTCGATTACTAAACCGTAATCTACCTTTATTGAGAAGAACATAAAGTTTAAATTACATACTAAGTTTCGTGAAAATTTGGTTTTACACTATCTAAAGATTATAACATATGACACGACTTCCGGGAGTAGCTCTTAAAATTTTCATTGTATTGAAGTTTATCTTATCCTGCAAGTTAATAATATGCTTAAAATCATTTTGATTAATTAATTATGAAATATTTATGTTAAATTAATTCATTTTTTAATTGAATGCATTTTATAAAAACTTGGAAACGTATAAAATAACTTTATTAAAAAAACAATGAGAAGCCGTTTATTACAAATGTTAACAATATTTTTACAAATAATTTGAGTACAATGCATAACAAAAGCTTCTTTGTATAAAGTTGTGTATGTAATTATTTTTACTCAGTTTTGATTTTAAAAGCAACTGATCTAAATATAAAGCTTGCAGTGTATTTTTAATTTCACTGCTCATAAATTTTATCAGTTATAAATTGCAAAATAAGAGAAGATATTAGTACTGACGTAGAATATAAAATATGAGAAAGTAAACTGAGGCGAAAAATAAAAAACAAGGTGATCTCAAGAAATGCCCTATTAAAACTTGCACACTACGTGCAAGAAAAATAGCTGTGGCGACTTAATTTTTTCTCCTTTTTTCTTACGCTTTTTCTTGCCATCTTCTCGGGTTACGTAATCCGTTGTCATTATTGTGCTTCGCAAGAGAAAGTACACTTGTTTTTTTTTTAAGGTCGCAGCTCGTCAAAGAAAAGTTTAAACACGCAATTTTCAAGTTCTTTGTGAATAATACGACGCTATAACTTATTTAATTCACAAAGGCTTGCACAAATGTCGAGAATAATTATTTTAATTTTTTAATCAAGTTCCACTTGCGATTACCAGATTAGCGGAAAATAGAGTGACCAAGAATGAAAACTAAAACTTAACATTATTACGATCATCATCATGCACTTCAACAAGTTTGTTAAGTGCTTTAAAAGAAGTTATTTTTAAGTGAGTGCTAAAAACTGAGGATTTACGGAAAGAGCACGAAAACGCAATAAAAAAAGTAGTCAAAGCTAGACTATCCATTGGAAAAGTACCTCGGTAACCAGCGGACTGGCGGCCGCTAATCCGTCGAATTTCACACGGCTCGGCCGCGGTAACGCGATTACGAGGCGATCTCAAGTGTCCGCCGACCGTCTCGAATCGCCTCCCCCCGTCCCCCAGACTCTCCCACCCCCGCCTCCGCGGATCAAGCAGGAGCGAAGAAGCAGCGAGACGTCGGCGTCCTGCGGGGGGTGCACTCCGCGGGATTCCCCGCGTCGCGTTATTACGCGGACGGCGGGTGGCGACCCTCAAAGCGGCCGCGCGCCGGCGTACCGTATGCACAAAGAGCCGCGGCCGGCGCGCGAGGCCGGGAGATTTAGACTCTTTGAGAAGAGTCAATGGACGGACTGGATACGTACAAAGAGAAAGAGCTGGCGGCGTACGTGCGCGCGGGAGATACAGACCGGGAGAAAGGGAAGACCTACAATATGCACGCTAAACGGGGCTAATGCTCGAGGTGGGCTCCTTTGTTTTTGACCGTATACGTACGCGTTGCGGGCTAGACGAACAATTGCTAATTAGGCCCCCCAGGCAATAACCTGGATCTGACGCGCCGCGGAATCCTTTGTTTATTCGCCCAGACGGATTCGGATCCTGCCTCTGATCGATTTCTTTCTCGCTTCGGTGACCATTCCTCGTCCTTGTTTTATTCATTTTACAATTCTAAGTAAAGTTTGGAATGTAGTGCAACATTCGATGCAAAAAAGATACAGCGAGGATAATCGTATTCCAGAGGTCTGCTGAATAAGTGTTAAAAACGATTTAGCACAGTAAGAGCTAATTAATAGGTGTATTTCTTTCTTTACATTACTAAACATTTAATAATCAATTTAGAATAAATTTGATAAAAATAAAAATCTTTCTTTATAAGAATTTGAGGATTCACGAACGCCTGCTTGAAATTTTTGAGTCCTCTGAATAAGTGTGCATCAGTACAATGATTCTTCTTAACAAAACAAGCTCCGTAAAATGCTCATTTAACATTCGTACTTAGAAATCAGAGTTAATTTATCGTTTACAAGTAAAAAGTTTCCTGTATAAAATTTGTATGCAACAAACAACTTGAAGTAAGCTAAAAAACGGATTCTGCAAATGATGATGAAAAGTAAACTTCTACGGATAGACATAAAGTCCATGATGTATTTAATTTCTATCATACAATTTTAGTAGCCACAAATGGTGCATATAGCATCTATTATACTCTACTGTTTAATCGCACACATATTTTAACTAATTAACAACTACATCAACTCTTCGAATTTCGAACAATTTCATAATTTCTAAGAACAGATTCGAGCGAGCTGCAGCAGCTGCCGGATGAATCTGAAAATTGATTCCGCGCACCTGCTCGGTCCACTCGAACCCTCCGTTCCCGTGGGTGCGCACAAAAGATAAGAGAGGCCAGCCGGTCGAAGAACGAGCAAACGAGGAGGCAACGCAGCGGGGGTCGCGGCACGCGCACAAAACGAGCGCGCGAGCAAGCGGCACGGGCCGCGGTTATAAATACACGGCTACGCCGGTATAGTTGTACATACTGCACGAAAGTACATAATCCGATTAGAACGAGGCTGTCTCCGTCGCGCGCAAAACCTTCGCCTTCCAGCTCCGACCTCCTCACCTGGGCACTCGCTCTTTGTGCGGCGCGGCTGCCGCGCGTGGAAATCTAATTAATTTTCCGCATCAATTTTCCGGGCCGGATAAAACTCAAAGCTGCGCGCGCTGCGAAACTGAAAAACTTTCTGCCCGCTCTGTGCTCGCTCGCGAAAAGAGGGGAGGGGGGGAGGTCAGGGTGGGGAATCTCGTTTGCCGGGATTGAGGAGAGAACCAGTGGGACAAAGGAGGAAAATGAAAGGGCTGCGGGGGAGGCGGGAGAGATGATTGCGCGCGCACTCGTAATGATGATGGGAGAGCGGGAAAATTAATTGAATCGCCATTTTCGAGCGCGGGGAGAGTTTTGCGAGTTGCCGCTGGTAGGCGGCCGTTTTGTTTCGCCGGCGCCGCAGCGAATTTAAATTTGCACTTGAATTACCGCGGCGGTTAGATTTTTTTTTAATTACCGACGTCGCGCGCTCGCAATGTTAACGGAATCCCGGCAAATGCGCTTCTGCGTATTTTCTAATGCGCTTATGATTTTAGGAAGGTAAAGTGCATTGCATGAGTGGCTTATGATATTTGTCTTGTATTCAAATATTATCATTTGTTAATTTTCTCGAAAGGGGGTTACTATAATCCACGACAATTTTACGGATATTTTGTAAGAAATTAACTCGTCTTGATTATTTTTAAAGTAATTAAATAAAATTTAAATATATTCATCTTTAAATTTTAAAAGCAGAATAAAGTGACTGAAAATAAAGCCTAGGTAACTTCGTATTAAAGAACAATTCAAATAATAAAATTGAAGTTGCGGAAAATATCTAGAAAAAGAAATAGAATTAGTCGTGAAAAAGTCGTGGAACGCGGTAAAACAGAACAAAGCGGAGATTCAGAGACAGTAATGCAATTGTGTTATATCTTTCATCTCAAGAGCAGCGCACAAAGGTTTAGTCTCGACCAAATTCTAATTAAGGCATTTGAGTCATCGCTAAGCATTTATATCCCATTGACGATGAAATAGAACGGAATCGAAATTGGAACGTTCACCACTTCAATTTCAAAATGATTGATGATGCAATTTTTTTTGCACTCGAGCAAACCAGCCATATCAAAAACGCAATTCATTGATATGACAAATTTAATAGTGTTTTTAATTAAAAAAGGATTTTTAGAATTACTTCAAAATTGTAAGATTTGAAAAGATCAAAAGCAAAAGAGTTCGAAGAACTGAAGCAGCTTTCTTTCCTTTGAATTTTGCTCATTTACTTTGAACTTAATTTTCTCGATGCAACCTAGATGAAACTCCTTATAATGGTTTTGTGAAAGGACTTTTGGATTGAACGTATGGGGAATCTTTATGGATCCAATTTATAGGAGCTCTCGTGGAATTGGTTATTGAATTTTTACAGCACGAGTACAACAGTAGCTGTGTAACAAAACATCAGTATAATTGAAAGGATTTGTAAAAGCCTTTACCAAAAATTGTGTCCGCCGTAAAATAATGGAGAAGATCTGTATTTGATCGTAAATCATGTAAAGAATAAATCGACTTTTCGTATTTTTTTTACTTTTGGTATTTCTGTTTTCAAAATATTTGTACAAACTTTGTCTGTACAAATGGCTTTGAACTATACTTTGATCGAAATTTTAAACGAATATTGATATTTCATTTAAATGTGAGCATTCACTACATTTTCAATAATATTCACTATATTTTAATAAAAAGTGGAAAAGGTTCTCCAAGTGAAAAGTAACCCACTTGTTACTCTAATTAAGTGATCAATTTTCTAAATTATCCAGATATAAAATTGCATTTTTCTGCGTTTTTTAGCACACGTAACACTTTTTGGTCATTAAAATTATTGATTTTAATTAAATTTCTTATACCCTTCACGAACTCACTATACAGAATCAGAAAAGCAGTTGGACTTAAATCCACATCATGTACAACGAAACCCATGGACTTTAGAACAAATTATAAAATGCCATATACATCTTCACCCAACGACGTTCCCTCCCAACTCGTGGAGCCGCCGCGTATTCAATTATCGTTTTACAGTTGGCGGGTGTGCCGGGGCGTTTTACGAGCCGGGCCGTTCGACAGGCTTCGTTCGTGAGGTGAGGCGCCCGGAAAATTCGACGCGTTATATATACACCGGCCCGTCGTCGTCGTCGCGGACTTTAATCACGGAACCGCGCTCGCCGCGTGTACACCGTGTCTTGGCGCGAAGATATCCCGGCCGCGCATAAAAGGGACGTAAAACGCGCCGCGCGGACGAGGCCGACGGACTCGTGATCGCATAATTAAATGAGCCGAGCGCAGCTATCGCTCGTTCGCTGCGGGGGCGGATGGAAAAATGCGCCGGTACAGCGACCGCATCGCCACGGGAGATTGATGCTCGAGGATCGATTGAATGAATTAGTGCTTTACGGCTTGCTCCCGCTTTTTCCTCGGCGGTGTGCGCGCGGGGCTCGAGGATGCATTAACTCCGCGATCTGAATTATGAAGAGCGCCGGTACGCAAGTAACGCGTATCTTTACATTAAAGCTTTGTTGGAAAAATAAAAAGAGCCGGGGTTCTTTTTTGTTTAGGATCGGCGAAGGATTAATTCAGCGGAGATTTATGCACCGTTAAATTTCTTAATGATTTTTTTTTCTATTTTTTTTTACCTTGATTCGAAAATAAATACGTCATTTAAATTCCGTTTTCAGCTTCGCGGCTCATTCATTATTCATCATTTCAAATCCATTTTTAAGCCGTAGATTATTCAAAGTTTACACAAGATAAGCAAGATTATATCCTTTTCTCGTTGTTTGAAAATTAACAGTTATTTCAATGAACAAGTAATGTTGAAATGAATAGGTAACGATAAGTATAAATGAAATGCTTTTTCTCCAGTAGATGACTTGTTACATGAAATAAGGTAGTTATTTTATCTAAAAAATTTCAATTCAAAATCTAATGTGAAAATCTTTAAATTTTTTGCAACATCAAGTCTGTAACACCAAACATTTTGATTACGTGGCTGGTTTATTTTATTTTTTTTTTTTTTTTTAAATAAGATAAACTTTTTAATTTAATAGGATTTAATGGGTCTCTTCCTACGGTATATTATTTATAATTTTTTCTAAAATTCAAACTAAATATAGTGTTTTCTTCTACCTACAGAAATAAATATTCTTGAGCATTAAGCTCCCTCATATTATAACTTTATTTGTTTCTATTTCTATGTGAACGAAATGGGAACTAAGTCATTTTCACGTATTAAAAATCAAACTCCTAAAAAAGCTTGTCATTACGAGGCTACAAATGTGTCTCACTTTGACCTATTTTTTTCAAACAAGCTAGTTCTTAGTCATCCAATGTAGCGGCATTTTTACTAGGGACCTAATGCACTGAATTATTCAAAAAACCGAAGCGGCGCTTCAAAAAAATAAAATCACACCGTAAAACTTCTCAGGAAAGCATTTTAGTCGAGGAATACGGAAACAACAGTAATAAAAGAAGCGCCATCAGTTCGTATCAGCGTAAAAAGAAACAATCTCGGCATGAAAACATCAATGGCGAAACGCGTCGAAAGAGCAGCCGGTGAGGGGGGAGAGCCGAAGGACGCGAGAGTGAGCGAGCGAGCTTGCGACAGCGGGGACGGCAAATTGGGTCGTCGCGTGATCGCGCCTAACGTCGGGGCTGCGACTCCGGTGTCAATGACTGACGCTCGAACGTGCACGCTGATGAGGTACTTAATAGCACGGAAAGCTGCGCGCGAGCGCGCTACGCCCCGTGAATTATCCCCGAGCGTATGTAAGGGATCTCACGGATCTCGCGCCCCTCCCCTCCTCCCCAAGACTCTCGAGGGCTTTTACGAGCCTCCACTCCCGTGCGTTCGAGTGCGCCGATGCAAATTGACTCCGGCGAATCGCTTTTTTATTCCCGCTCGATTGCCCGACGTTGATTTTTCCAATTTCTTTTCGCAGCCTGCCTACGCTGTTGTGAAGAATAATTAACGGCGTGAAATACGCAGGTTAATGCGAACAAAGGAGATTCAGTTGGCTCTACGGTGGAAATATATTGAATGCGTTTAATAATAAATGCGTATAATTATAATAATCGTGGGATTACAATAAAGCTTTAATTGCACGATAATTATTTACTCGAATAAATGTACTAATTACAGAATAATGACTTATTATATCTCCAATACATTAATGTTTAAATCAGTGCTTTTAAAAATATCTTTCAAATAACGCGTATTTATCATGTTGATTTACTTCAATTTTATTTTTCTTACTAATTATAAGCACATAACCATCGATTCTTTTAACGATTCAAGATGATCTGCAATTTTCTAAAATAAACGTAACAGTGGTGTACAAAAAAAAAGAAGAAAAAAAGAGCCGCTTAGGAAAGGGGAGAAACCGACGTCGCAGCAAGTTGCACCGGTGCGCTGGCAGCGGGTACGAAACAGAGGCGGTCGCGAGCACCGACTTCATAATGATATGCGTCAACGCGCGGGTATTTCGCCGGCGTAGGTTGCCACCGCAACCGCCGTGGGAGACGGCACGGCCTCCCGCGTTTTCTCTCCCCCGGTGGTGTGTAATTACACTTGATATGCTGGCGCGCCCGATTCAGACGGCCCTTTGCCGGTCTAGTTTTCGGACCCGCTCCTTTTTATCCCGGACGAGCGCGACACTTCCGTTTCCGTTTGCGGAATATTGTTGCCGCCTGCAACGGCAGCGCCGTGCTTTTAGCATCCAGAAATTCATAGACGGAATTGTAATTAGAAAATGTTAGAGGAATGTCGGATTTTATCGATTTTGATAAATGACTAGGGTTTTCTTTTAATTCTTTTTTAATTTGTAGTTTTTAAAAACTGAATTTTTTTATTATACAATTCAAAAATAATTATTTGATTATATGGAAGTGTCATGGTGTCAATAGAGGCTGGTAGATGTTGACTGCGGGATAGAGAGATGGAAATGAAATGATAGAAAACTCAAGATACTTAGGAAGGCGAAGAAGATATTAATAAAAGAGAGAAACGAGAAAAAGAGATGAACCTGGAATTGAGAGATTTTAAAGTGATTGCAACTGGGGAGTGAGTGGGGAGTGAGTGTAGAGGGAACAAGTACGAGAAGAAAGAGGAAATTAGGAGATCTAGAGTGTCTCTATACTCGATGTGGATTTACTTTATTATTCTCTTGACATTTTAACAATAACAGCAGCATTTTATTTACATAAAATTATTGCCATTCATTGTAGGTAAAAAAAAACTTTCAATAAAATTTGAAAAAGTATCCAGAATATTTAGTGCAGAAAACTTTAATACTTTCGAAAGTTTTTGGGACACATGATATACCAAGTAGAAAAAAAAACAATAAAGAATATCTGTAAAAGTTTCTATGAGTAAAATTTTTTAGAAAGCGATCTTAGTTGCATTTATAGTGACTACTAAAGCAATATAGGTGACAGTTTGAAAGACAAATGTCAAGAATTTATTATAATTATCGTAAAAAAGACATTGATATTCAAGAAACGATTCAGCTTCTGCGACCTGTCGAAGATTCCCGTATTATTAGAAATAGCTAGAGAGTATTAGGATCCCGGTGGTTTATGAGACATAATACTTTTTGCTGAGCTGGTTTCATTATGTTTATTGCCTTGGCAGGACTCCCAACTACATCCCTATGCGGCGACTTTCTTCAAATACCAAAATTAAATTTACGCTAAGCTTTCAATTCAAAGGTTTAATAAATTAATATCGGCATTGATCCATGAGTTTATTAATATTGACTGCAAAATTAATTAATACAGAATTTGTACGGTTATTTAATTAAGTTTTACTTCGAATGATTATTATGAAATGAATTCCAGGGCATTAAAGTTACATTCTACGAAAATTGTGTACTGTTGATTTTGGATTTAATTATAACCTCGATAACACAAATTGCAAATTCTACTTTTGCAATTAATTTATTTCAAAGTACACAGTACATTATTTTAATATAATAATGTTGTTAATTTGAAATTCATTGCGAGTTTCCGACATTACTCAAAGTACACGAGTATTTAGTTTAAAATATTCGACAGCTTCTTGGAAAAGTGATATTCTGACTTTAAATAAATATTTATTTTTAAAAATATGCACTAGAAGAAGTCTAGACTTTTATTTTTCTATTTAGTACTAACTATCTAAAAGAAAAATTTCGCAAAATATTAAAAATTTTTTAAAAAATTAGTGCAACTCACAACCAAACAATAAATTTATTCTTATCGATCGCATTTATTAACTCACCAACACTGGCAATGAACTAAATCTTGAATGAATTGCTTACCTGAAACAAAAATAAAACATGTGTCGTTAATACAAAGAAAGTTACGAGACTAAAAGTTAATTTCGCAGAAAAAAGTAGCCCATTAGAGGCGTATTGCTAAACTCTGGCGAGATTCACGACACGTACGTCTGCGTGTTAAACGGACAATTTTCAGCAACAATATACACGCGAGATAACGGCGAGCTTACAGTCTGCGGGCGAAGGCGAGAAGGACGGAGCGAGAGCCGCAGCAGCAGCAGCGGGGTCAAGGAGTAAAAGTCAATCTACGCCGCGGCGGTCGTCATAAGCCCGGGCATTAAGACGGTCCCTCACTTTAACAAGGCTCTCTGATTCCGCATCACGTAACCGGCAATTCCCACGTGTTATAACCGCGCGCAGCGCAGATACGCAGCCGATCCCTGCGGACGACTTTTTCGCCGATTAAGCCGCGCCCTTCAGCGCCGCTCTAAAGGGCCTCGCGATCTACTTTTCTTTTTCTTTTTTTTTTATAAAGTCGCGCGTGGATTACGAGGGCTGCGATGCGATAAGATCGACTCCCGGGCGATAAAGTGTGCTTTTTTAAACGAAGCGGAGATGGAGGACGGGCGGTATCGCTCGTTCAAAAGTGCGAAGTGCGTCGTTGTCATTATCTCCGGAGAAAATGATTCGCCTAGGTTTTTAGAACGCAGGGCTAAGTGAATGCGCGAGTCTTTGAGTGAAGCAGATTTATTTTAGTTTGAGATTCTTTTGGTTTTTAACGATAGAATGATGTCGGACCATACATTGACATGTTCTACTCATCAGAACGCTTAGGGCTAAGTGAGTGCACGCAACTTCGAATGAAGCAGATTTATTTTAGTTTGAGATTCTTTTGGTTTTTAACGATAGAATGATGTCTGACTATACATTGACATGTTCTACTAAGTAGGTCCTACCATAACTAAATAATAAGCGAAATCAATTCGCAATACCATTTAAATAAATAGATTCGATTTCGATTAAAAAAATCAACCCCTTTAGAAACAGGAAAAGGTTCGAAATATGGAAGTAGAAACAGGCAGGTATAGTCAGACGCGCATTTTCAATCAAGTTTTATTAAATGCTCCGTTCAGATATGGGAGTTAATTTTTTTTTTTTAATGAAACGTTTTTATGTTAATTCATATACTGGACTTGATATTGAACTCGTGGGCATCGACCTTTAAATTTGTTTTTTCTTTGAAATGTGTGTATCAAACACATAATGTTACGCAACAAAATCGTAATAGATGCCATATTTTTCTTTTAAGAATAAAAAGAAGATCATAAATCATTTGCCTTTATACCCTCATAATTCTTTTCTAACAAATAGAGTAAAAAAGAACATTAATTTAATATTTCACCGCAAGAAAGCATCTTAAAAGATATCCACAAATTATCGTCTAGTGGACTTGTCTCATTCGCAAGGCTACTTCGGAATGTAGCTAAGGAAACACTTAATACAATCAGATGAAAAAAGCCAGATTCACGCCACAATTTTTTATTAGCCAAGGCAAAATTGACAGCTCATTGACCTTGCCGTACTATCTTGACACTTTTTTTTCTCCCCTTCCAACAATCTAAATAAACTTGTACATATAAGCCCACAAATTTTCGTAGACACAGTCACATACACAAATATACATGCATATGTATACAGAATCATGTGTTTACGTGTACGCACATATTTGCAAAGGTGAATACTCATACATGTATGTAAGCACGTTAATTATGACCGCACAGATTCTAATATAAGTATATACAGAACATAACCGTAGGTCTACTTTTATATCAACATACACTTTTATAAATGAAATCAAGGCACATATGTGCGGATCCATTTTTCGTCCATTGACCGAAAAGATATACGATGCGTTGGGGGTGGTGAGGAAGTAAGAGACCGCCGGGAGAAGTGCGAGGTCCCCGTGCTCGGTTGCTTTCAGCAAAGAAACAAGGATTTATCGAGGCGTCTTGAATTAACGACGTCCCATTAAGTGGCATCCGTGTTTTTGGCGCGCACATGGCCTTGGCTCTCCCTCCCTCCTCCCTCACCCTCCTGTTCAACCTGGTGCCCTAAAACACGGCTCGAGAGAGAGGGAAAGAAAGCTAGAGAGCCGTAGTAGTGGTCGTCGTGAATTCGTTACTCCCGCGCGGTGATTCGCCCTCCTTTTGTTTTTACAACGGCGAGCGGGCGAGCGGAAGGTGAGGAGAGAGACGGGGGAAGGGGTCGGCTGGCGTTAAATCACGCGCGCTATTGAAGGAGGGAAAGGAGAGGGCAGCCGCGCGGCCGTGTCTTGTGATTACGCCGACGCGCTTGAATTCGGAAGGCGTTGCTCGCCCGGCCATGATTTAAGAGCCTTTCGGCTGGCTAATTTCGCGTAATAGCCGCCGCCGTTCGCCGAGTGTTCTTCGCCGTAATAACGGCGAAAAACTTTCCTGTCCGATTTCCTTTTCGGCTTTTTTAAATTGGGGACTGAGGCTTTTTTTTCAAGATTAATACGACTAGGTTCGATTCCTTTAGGGCCGCCGCACTCCCGCAACTTTCTTAAGTGGGGCTGTTTTCTTGGGGGTGGTTGAAATTGCTCCTTTGTGACTTCCCGCTAACTACTTAACTTTTGAAAAAAAAAACGCACAAGGCTATTCATGCGATTTTAAAATCCCGTCAAACGATTTTTATCTAAATTCACTTATCGAGGAGTTTTTCTTTCGCGCAATTACGCGCCGGATAGTCCAAGGAGTATTGGTGAAATAGAGTCGTGCAATAACATCAAAGCGAGGGTAAAGGAAGAGGTGGGAGAAATTAGCGAACTACCGGCGAGTCGAAAACAAAACTGGCGTATAATTTATGCCCTTACACTAGAGCGAGTTAAATCGTGCCAATCTCGAGTGCTCGCCACCCCTCCGCCCATCCGCCCTCCTCATTAAAAACTCATCGAACGCCGAACTCGCGGCGTTTCTCTGCGATAGCGGCGCCCCCCTAACGAGCGAATGCCAACCGTATTTGCGCATTAGTGGTTTCGTACGCAGCCCACTCGACTATCTGCGCGTTAATACGCATATTTGCTAGCCCTCCCAAGTGTACGCGCACCTATTTACCTCCATTTTTGTGTTTAGATAAGCATGAAATGTGCAAGTTGCAAATGTTTATTTTTATTCTCCTCATGCATACTTTCACGAAATTCGTGAATTGATTCCAAAAATTTATTTTATTTTTCTTTAAAATCAATTTAAAAATTTTAGTTTTCGACAGCAAAAAACAAAGAGAGCGAGAAAAGCGAAGCAGTGACATTTGATTACAATGAATTCAAGCGATGTTTTCAATGATTATAATCAACTCAAATTAGTTAAATTACGAAGCATTACGATTTCGGTCAAAAGATAATTTAGTATTGTTTACTTAAAATCAATTGCATAAAAATACCCTCGATTGCAAATAGCAAATCAGAAAGGTACAGATTCTTAAGATCATAAAATTAAAAATTCAAACACCTTCAGAAATGAAAATTTGATTACCAAATGCATCGAGAGTGAAAGCTATTAAAGTGTCGGAATTTCTTCACTTCAATTTTGTGAACAATTTTTCCGTTATTCAAATTTATGTCTCTCTAAACCTCTGAATCCCCATGAATTTTGCGCAATTCTTTATTTTGCAACAAATTTCCAAGAGACAAATAAAACGACTCTACTTATATAGGTCCCAAAAAAAGTGTCGAGTTAAAAAAAAAAGGAAAGCAACACGTACTACAGTCGAGTACCAACAAAGCGATAAACGTCGGCTCACGTTCTTCGACTTCGCGGGCACACAGGTGGGCGGCAATTTGCAAGTCCCATTGACCGGGGGGTGAAAAGGAGCGCGCTCATTGTGCTCGGGCTAAACGGGAAAATCGAGTCACCGAAACGCGAGCACTCGGAGCCCCGGGGCCCTTGACAACCTGTAATAAAGCCCGAGCGTCCGCATAAGCGCCGGCGGGCCGATTAGCCCGGGCGCGCGGCACGCGAGGGCCATCGACTCCCTTTTGTTTCGCCCGCGCCTCTCGCGCCTTTCTCCCCGCCCTCGTCGCGTTTTTATTCCGCGGTACGTCAATTTCAATTGCGCGATTTCCGGTCCGCGCGCCTGAATTGCGGAGCGGGACGCCGGGAATATTGGCCTACTTAGCGGGCGAATCGTTTATGAAGCCTTACTTTCGATTATATCGCGGCTAAACAGTCGCGGTGCCGCGCGACACGCCGTTTAGTCGTCGTGAAATATTCACGGCAATCCGTCGCGATGCGTACTCCTCGGTAAATATTCGATGCCCTTTTTTGAATTGCCAGCGCAGCGAATTTTCTTTATATCGCTTGGAAAGGCTTCGCAATTGGCGGAGGATTTAAATCTGTTCTATAATCGATGTACCGCGAGGGAATTGGGTAAATTAAGTCTTGAAGCAGAAAATAGAATAGAGCAATTTAAGGTTGTTATTGGAAATTACACGTTTTTATTGGAAAATAATCAATTTGTTACTTCTTCCACGGTTACTAGCTTAGTATGGTAATGGAAATCCATTCAGGAAAATTCCAATTCGGCGATGTGTTTTGGCCATTTTATTTTGATAAAATTTAACTGTTATTTCAAAACCAATGCAGTAACAGATCAAAACCACATCAGACGCATTAACATAATTTCGTAATAAATAAGAAAAGGAAACCAATCGCATTTAGGTGCTGCCGTTCCGAGTGTTAGAAAAATTTCGAAATTATTCAAACAAATCCGCGCGGAAGAAAGTCATGCATAATACATCAATTTACACGAAATCCCCGATAAATCTCCGCGTTATTATTCAAAAATTACCGAGTAAACATGAGTTTTCCGTCGATCAAGACCGTATCTCAGGGCGAGATAGGACCGCCGCGCTCGCGAAGGTAAAAGCGCACGTAGGGCGAGGGGGGCGGGAGGCTACGCCTGACTAATGGACGCATTCACAGCCGGAGAAAAAGGAGGAAGAGGAAAGTTGCGAAAGGTCGTCGCGGCGTAATAAATAACGCGACGATGAATCAGCGGAGGGGGAGGCGCGCGCGCGCCCGAGCCTTCGTGCGCCTTATCCGCCGAGAGGGGGGACGAATTAGGCTCTCGTGCGCCGCTGAAAAGAGCGCGACTGTACCGCGCCGCATTCTTAAGCTCGAAATCTCTCCGGAGCCGGGGGTCGGCTAATCGCGCCGGCGATATATTTTTGTCCCCGCGAGGAGCCACTCCGCGAGGAAACAGGTTGATCGCGGTTTTTCGGGATATTCCTTTCTCACGAGTTAATAAAACAACGCTGCGTTGGATGCAATTTTTCAGGAGATATTCATAAAGGAAGTGTGCCTCGGGCAAGGAAAAATTCGTAACATCAATTTAGTGCTTTATTTGAAATTCAAGATGAAAGCTTGATTGATAATTGGATATACCTATCTAGGCAAAATTTGAAGCATTAAAAATGGACAGCTTATTTCGTTAATGGTTATGACAATTGACTTTTTTTATAAACGTCTTCGTGAAGATTATTTGGTCATTTATTAGTCTAATAGTCAAGATTATAACGCGCAAGAGAAAAAAAATGGTCAATGCTATTGAGTTCTGACTATTTTTTGGTAAAGCACAGCTAAAAATGTTTTACTTCACTACGTCGTACTTATATCATGTACAATTTTGATAAAAAAATTCATTAAAGTGATCGAAAATTTACTTCAACTTGTTTATCTTCCTCTATTGTACCTAAATTTTATACGTAAACTTTTATCTTATAGTCTCATTCCCGATTCAAAAACCTATAAATGTTTTCTTTTAAGCTACGAATTTACATAAAAACAAAGCTTACCGCTTCCTGTAATGACTATTACCCATTACAACTTTGTTATTACCTCCCCGCGGGGAAACTCATCTTACGGCGTAAAAATCGCTGGTCTGATTAGGCACGATCGATCAGGCAAGTTCGCCGGGCGATTAAAGAAAAGTCGGGGTGGGCTAAGAGCCCCGGCGAACTTAAACAAAGCTCTCGAAGCCGAGGCGTTCATTATGCACGCGTACTGGCGCGCATAAAGCGAGGCTCTCTCCCTCCCCTCCTTTAAGGCATACTCAAGCGGCCGGCGCGCGCGACTCCTACGGGCCTACTACACCCGCTGAATGGAAATTCAGCGGACTACTCCCGTGTCTCGTGATGAATGGTGGGATAATGCCGCCGGCAAAAGTTCCGCCGATGGTTTATGCGCGAGACGGGGGGGCTTTTGAGAATTTTATTTTCTTTTCCCGGCCGGAAAACTAATCCGCGCGGGACTCACCGCCGCGTAGCTTAACGCTGCTTAAATATCGGGAATTACGCTTCAAAAGACCGCCTGATGAAGTGCCTTAATTTATAATTTCGCAAAGTGGCGCGGGAGTGAAAAATAAAGGAATATACCCCCCATCGGTCCATTCGATGGAGGAGCTTTAAGACTTAAGAATCTTGTGATTAATTTCTTTTCGCGAAGAATGCATTATAATAGTCCCCTGCGGTGGATATTTCTGTACTCTGCTGATATCGGATTAAAAGGTCAATTTATTACCTTTTCTTTTTCAATATTTATAGTTACATTTGCTAGATTAAATTAATTTACATAATTAAATTAATACCGGATGAAAGTCATGCTTCTCATCAAATTAATCCCAGAATTATATTAAACAAATGTCTTGGAAACTCGATGTAATTAAATTTACCATTACTTTTACGTTAATTTCTTACCGATCCAGAATTCCCTAATACACTCGATTTCTCTAAGCAAAAATAGTCCATCAGTGCTCGAAGTGGATCAAGCTAGCGTCGAAAGGCCAAAAAACGCGATAGAGAACGAGAGAGATAGACGGGTCCTATCCCGGCGAACAAAAGGTATCACCGAACCGAAAATACGTCCCCAGGCGTTACCGAACATTTTTTTCCTCCCTCATCACGGAAATATCAACGCGCTGCCGGGCTTCCTCTGTGCCTTTCCTGTTCCTCTTTTTTCTCTACATTCTCCCTCGAGCCGGGCGCACAAAGCCTGACGGCCGCGTCGAGTCGGCCCCGCGCTGATCATCTCCGATTTTTCTCGCAAGGGCATTTTGACCTCGATTTCGTCGCACCCGCCGGATGTGGCGCGTCGAAAACGGCCCCGAGACCCATTTTTTCGCCGGTCGAAGATGCACCGAGCGATCAAAGGCACCAATCGCCGAGGTCACGAATCCTCGATTTCGCGGGATTTAGCAAGCAATTAGTTTCAATCGAGGCTGCCGCGTTACTATTTCTGGAGTTCCTTTATCGGCCCGTTTACGTTATTAATGGGACGAAAAAATTAGAGCCGCGATGATGCACGTAATTTTTTTCGAATGAACTAATTAATGTTATTTTTGCGGCATCAGGTGTAAAAGAACGATAGCGAAACGAAATTTTAATGAGTGAAATGAAATTTGACAAATGACCCTTTTAGACATGCCGTAAATTGCATTTACTTTACCGGAAAGATTTGTTGAAAAGTAATAAGAGAAAAAAAATGCGAAAGGCTGTTTTATTTCAACTCGGGAAGTTTTACAAGTCTTAACAAGCCCGGAAACTGTCTACGTAAGTTCAAAAGTAGATAGACTCTAAAATTGGTAAGACCCATGAAAGTTGGAGGATTAACATTCTCACTTTCTTATAGAGTGAAAAGATTCGAAATTACTTATCGAAACTTCTGTATTTACAGCTTTTTGTGATTTAAGATTTTTCAGTAGACTCTTTTTGTCATTATGCACTAGGATAAATTAATTAGAAAAGATCATTCAATTTAAGTGTAATTAAAAAAAGAAATTATAAACCAAGTTTTCGTTTTTCACCTGGAACATTTAATAAGAAATTAAGAAAAAAAAAATCACGAAAGAAATGCGTAATTCTTCTAAAGCTGTTGCCAAAGGATTTTCGGAGGTTTCTAAACAACCCGTCTGACTAGTGCCCGACCTTTTTCACTGACAAATCGCTATTCGCTTCAGTGCAATCGCTCCACTTTAATCCACTCGCCTTTCATGCGGCTCGACGAAAAAAAGAGAAAGAGAGGCAGAGAGAGAGAGAGAGAGAGAGAGAGAGAGAGAGAAAGAGAGAGAGAGTACTTCCGGTCGTTCAGGCCACCTCCCCCGGACTTTCCCTTTTCATTATATACACATCGCGCACAAACTGCCCACTTCGCGCGCTTCTGGTGGGTATATACCTGCAATATAACGGGCCGCGTTCCTCGGCGCTCTAATTCCTCCCTGAAGTTTTAATGCCCGGGATCGGCGCTCCCGCGAATTTAATGGCCGACGCTGCTCCCCCACCACCGAGGCGCTCCTCCCTTTATACACCTATCTGCATGCACACAGATGCGATTGGGTAAGCACACGTACGCGCAAGTTTAATGCGTCTGGAGGCGCGAAGGAGAGGAGGTCAACGCTAACGCCAGCCGAGCTGAGTAGGTAAGACGAAAATCGAGGAGAGTCTTGCCGGAAACTGAGAAGTACCTAGCTCAGTGAAAAACTAATGGCGTGTATGCGCGAATAAAGTAACGCGATTGCTCCTGCTCTTCGAGAATTTATTATTTCCTTTTATCTTTTTCTTGTGTTTCGTTATCGAATGTTGCAATTCAGTATTTCACGTGTGATAAAGCAACTATACCTGCATATTTCAGTTTCGTGTTTCCATCCTTTTTCAGATTATTAGAAATTCCATATTTTATAAAGATAAAAATGTTTTTTAATACATGTACGTGAAAAATTCTTTTCCAGAGTGTATTAAAGGCTAAGTTAGTGCACGCAAATTCGAATGAAGCAGATTTATTTTAGTTTGAGATTCTTTTGGTTTTTATATTTATTTGGAATGGTGTCTGACCATACATTGACATGTTCTACTTATTAATGCAAACGATAATTGGCAAGTAGGTCCTACCATAACTAAATAATAAGCGAAATCAATTCGCAATACCAATTAAATAAATAGATTCGATTTCGATTAAAAAAATCAACCCCTTTAGAAACAGGAAAAGGTTCGAAATATGCCAGTAGAAACAGACAGGTATAGTCAGACGCGCATTTTCAATCAGAATTAGATTACTAGAAATTCCATATTTTATAAAGATAAAAATGTTGTTTAATAAATTTACGTGAAAAATTCTTTTCCAGAGTGTATTAAATAATATTATGTGGTTAGAAGCGTGAGCATTAAAAAAGAGATTGAAATCCCACCACATCCTAATGGTTTTCCGATCACAGATACATTATAAGAAATATAAAATAAAATTAATTTCTCCCATGAAAAATCTTTATAAATTCACCGTAATGCCCATTCAATAAAAAGATTATAGTTCAATAAAAAGTCCCGCGAGTATCGGAGCAATATCAAATTTATGAGAAAGTAACAGCGCGACTCTCAAGGTAAGAGGTGCCACTCAAAGTTGCAGCCCGACAGCGAGCGCTGGGAAATTAACGACCGTATTTTTCCCGCGCGCGCAGCCACTTACGTGCCCGCGCACTCGTGAGATACTAAGTTCGGCAGGTATCGCGACGAGCCATCAGCCGAGGTACGTACGTACGACGAAGTGGCCAGAGCTTATAAGGCGCCGGGGTACGTAACAACGCAGCTCGCGGAGGAGGGAGGGGAGGAGGCTCTAAGAGTCAATGATTATGGGCGCCTGGCGCGAGATTATTATCCGGCGAAACGGCCCAAGTTTACATCGTTCGGTGGGAAGTGCGCGTGACTCGCTCCCAGTGTATCGCGGTGGTGGGGGTCGCGCCCGCTCGTTCCGCATTGCGGCCGATCAAATCCGATGAGGCGCGATCGTTAGTCCCAGTTTCGGGGTGCACGCGTGTGCCTCCCTGCTGGTTCGCCTACATTTATTTATTCTTTTTTTTCTTCGGGGGCACGAGGTCGAGCGCAGGATTTGGGACTCTCGGTACGGAAAATTGGACTAATTAAGGTTGCCGTTTGTTGATAATCAAACGGTTTTAAAAAGCCGAAATAAAATGCGCCACCGGAGCGAATAAACTTTGGCAACTTGATTGCTATTTTCTCCGTGAGGGAGAAATCTTCAATTTTAATGAAGTACACAAAATTGTATCCGGCGCGTTTTCAAAAGAAACGTCGGAATTAAATTGAGTTCTGTTTGGCAAACTCTATTTTGTTCCTAATTAGATGCCCAATGATTTCATTTCTAATTAGAATCCTGATTTCCATCTAGATTCATGTACAAATCTGAAGCGTCTTCAAGACTCCTTTAACTAATGAAGCGCGGGATAATAGCTGAAGCTTCGTATGTAACTTCCTTGAACTTTGTTACACGTTGACTCGATAATCGTGCATAGCCATAATAGATAAATTAGAAAAGCAATAGAATACCTCCCACCAAATAATTCGTTAAAAATTAATTACATTCTTTAAGAAAATTCTATACTAAAATGTTAAAAAGAAACGTTGTTAACGAAAATATAGAAAAGGTTCTCTTTAAAATATTGCATATCCAAAATCAATAAAATCCGAATTAACCTCGCGCCCCGAACGACGGTGGGCACCGCACTCAAAAAAGCTCATTAAGCAGGCGACGTAACAGGCCATTACTCCGCCGATACGCTACGTGCTTATCATCCTTTTCGGGCGCCACCCTCTCACGGGTTATCACGTCAAAAAAAAAACGAGCCGCCACCGATGAAAATAAAGAATAAAAAAACGGGGTTTTCAGCCGGTGTCGCACTAAAGGCTCGAGACGCGGCTACAGGCGAGTGGAGGTGAAGTTTCGCCATGGCGGGCGAGATGTAGCCGTCTATATTTAGCGCAATCGATAATCGATTTATTTAAAAGAGCGAGAGGTTGCCGGGGCGCTCGTGCAAATAAGAGCGCGTCCATTAGCCGCGTCGAGGCCGGGGCTCGTTCGCCGCGCCGGTAAACGCGTGTCGCCGTGTTAATTGCAGCCAATGAGCGAGAGAGAGAGGCGAAGAATGCAAGTGCGCTGCCGCCTAAATTTATATGCGCTTATGCTCCGCGTCGCGCTTGTTTACGCGCAAGCGTACATTAGCGGTCAACCCCGTTTTCCGTTGTACGCGTACGCGCGATTTTTTCCGATGAGTTATCAAGTTCGCAGAAAAATATTAGCTAGAGGTGATAAATTTTCGAGCAAGGCTTTATCCATAAGTCAAGCTTAATTTTTAATTAAATTTTTCGGATTATTATATTATGTGTTATATAAGAGAGCGTACAGGTTATGCAAAATTTAAAGCGGTAATGTACACATTAATAATTCGTATTGCTTTACGAGATACTAAAAATTTCGTGTATATTTTATATTTTTAAAAGAGAGGTCTCGGATTTTAAAATTTTATATCATTATGAATGATTACAATACATGAATATAAATGATTATGTACATTTCGATATTATTTATCTATATTCACGATTACACGAAATTCCGTTTTATTCCAACACTATTTTACTAAAAAACACTACAAATTTTGCAGATGTTTTACTTGCAATCGCAACACTATTGTTAATTGATTTGTGCAATATACACTAAACGTCCTATATACATATAACTCGATTCTGGTACACTAATTGATATTGCTTCAAATAACAATTTTTCCGAATGCATGAAAAAAAAATTGCAGAATTTATTTTAGCCGCTGGCGCTCGCTATCTATGTATTTCGATAAAATAACAAATTTCAAAATAAAAACAAGGAGATTTGCGATGGGGAAAAACTTTTTGCGTAATAGATCGCGCGCGCACACTGCTGTACACTTGCGTATTTATCGACGCTATAAATATATACTCGGCAACCTTTATTTTTGAGCGTACATACTGCGGGGCGACCAAAAATTATGATCGCAAACGGTCACCCTGGTCGCTAAAATTTTCCAGAGGGAAAGAGCGAAATTTTGCTCCATTGCTGGATGTTCGGCCAGTGCGTGGTAGGGGGGGGGGGAGGAAGAGAGAGGGCGAATGAATTATTCGGCGCTTTTTTTTCGATTGCAGACCCGCGAGGCTGCTTCAAAATGCGAATATTAATTTTTATCCTAGTGACACGCCTCTGGCAGGTTTACGCCGGGCTCTTTTTTTTTTGTTCGTCATTATTCTTCACGAGAGACCGGCTGTGCGCTAAATTTGGATTTCGTTTATTTATGGATGCTAAAATAGTTGATTGCGGAGCTGTAACGACGCATGAACGATAATTAAGTTTTGCTTATTTTATTGATATCATTACAAAGTCGTGTAATTCAGATGTCAGTATAACTGAAGCCTAAATTTTTCGTGACGTCATTTATATCGCACATATTTAAACCAATTATAAATGAGAAAAAATGTAGTGAAACGTACAAAACTTTAGACTTCGTTTAGAGTTTATATAAATATACTGAAGAAGTGAAGGGAAATTTGAAGAAAATAAGTAGGCAATTTTTTAAAATAAGTAGAAAAATCAAGATTTCATGCGACATTCAGTAGTAATAAGTGCAAGAAGTAAGTTTTTTAATATTTTCTTTTTAATACCAGCGATAACTACGTATGTAATATCTCTATTTTACGGAAAAAATGTAACGCAGTGACCGTCATGGAGCAAAGATTATTGATTCCAATTTTAAGTAATTCATTTCACAACTGTATAATGAAAGTGGTTCAAAACATGATACATTTTTCTCCTTTAGTTAGAAATTAAACAATATGAAATTGATATTTTGGTGTTTTTACGAAGAGCAGGATTCTGGAATGCATATATTTCTAAACATTAGTTTGGATTTTGAAGTAACAAAGAAAGCATCGTTCGTTCCCTAACTAAATTTGGCACTTAACTCGAATTCATCGAAAATGAACACCCAGTGCACTAATAAATAACTTCTTCCCTATAAGCAGTGAAATTCAATTGGACGCGCTCGATATTGGATTGATCACGCGATCGCACCTCGGTGGGAACGAGCTTGCGCCGTTACCATGATTCGGCCGCGGCGGGAATAAAGCGACCGCGCTCGCGCGAGCGCAGCGTCCCGAAAACGAGCGCGCGCGCGAACTCCAGCCTCGCGCTTGATTTAATATACATATCGGCAGTCGGACGGAACGCGGCTTCCAAAGAGACCACGGAGAGGCGGTTACCGGTCTTGGCCAAATGTCGCGTGCAGTAATCTGATTTCCCGCGGCCCTGGGAATGCCGAGTGCTCGCGAGTTTCCCCACTCGAGGGGGGACACTTTCGCGCCCTCTCGCCGTCTTAACCCTTTCAGCTGATGAAATTCGCTCGGCTGCATTGTTCCCGCGGCCGGATTGGATTTTCCGGCGAGTTGCGCGACGAAACAAGTTAGGCTCGTCGATCGAGCAAGACGCGACGGTATGTAGATGCCAGGCTGCTGTGGTTTTAAACGTGATTTCCGAAGTAAATACGGTGGAAAATCATAGGGATGCCGGTGTATCGCCGACCGGGTGATAGAGTGCGACTGTAAACTTTTGACATTTCCATTTGAATATCACTTCAATTACTGAAATTAGATCCTAACTCGCGGACAGGGATGAGCTTTTAACCTCCGCTAGCAAAATCGACAGTAACCGAAGTAATTTTGTATGTACAATAAATTATTCGCAGGCTCTAATGGTTATACCTGAAATGGGGGTAACGTCCATCACGCATCGCATTCCGTATATACATTATTCAAACAAATTTATTTCCCTTTTTACGAACCGAATACGATCGATCGATATCCGCACTCGCACGCGATAAACAATATCGGTATACACTTTCCATTCCGCGCAGAAAAACATTTATCTCCGGGTCCATCGGTGACAAAAAAATATGCAAACAACTCATCACATTTGCTCGAACGTCGCTCGCTCGGCTGTTGCACTCTCGCGACGAGCACCGCGGACAAAAAGCTCGAGGACTGTACGGGCGGCTCCTCGCGGTATCGCGCGCCCGAACAATTGCCCCTGGAGGTCGGGCTCGTCGTCGTCGCGTTCCGCACAATTAAGCGGCGCAAAAACGCGCCGCGCGATACAGCCCCGGAATTTCGCCCCGCGCCGGAGGAAACTGATTCGATCCCGGCGCGCGTTGCATTTCCCGCGGGTTTCCTCGCGAGCTCCCGGAGGTGGAGAAGACCCCGCGGGCATTTCCCCACCCGCCGCGCTCCAGTTTTCGCGCGCGCGTACTCCTTTTTCTCCACGGCTGCGCGACAGGGTGGAATTAATCGATGACTGCGCGCAAATGCGACCGGGGCGCACAGGGGGTTGTGTGACGGGATATGGGCGGGATTGCGGTGCCTGCTAAATGTCATAATCTGCAGGGGTGTGCGTGACGAGTAGTTTGGCGTATTGGCGAATTTTATCGGGTTCTTGTTCGGCTGCGGTTGATTTGAATTTTAATTAAATTATGACGGCTGTGTAAGCGCTGGTATCGCGGGTATAATCGCCTCTGGATTAAGTAAATTTATTGGATTGTAGATGCTACGTGCACAAGTACAAATGCAATGATATCGTAAAATTAAAGAATAAATTGTAGTAAATGTTATTAAAGTGTTAGTTACTATTACCATTATTAGATTCAGCAAAAATATAAAGAAAAAAAATAAATTAATAATTAAATCTATAAATCGTAAAATTTACTATACATTTTATTACTTTTTACTGTAAGAAAATTACTATAACTTATTAGTGTTTGGAACTATCCATTGCAGCCATTTTTGCTAAAAGAATAATATAGATACCATAATTCTGGTAATAATTACTACAGAAGTAAAAAGTGATGTGACAGTTCGTTAGAGTGGTATTCAATAGGATGATTAACAACTCTGTCGATTTATTCAAACCTTAATTTTATTGAATACCAACTTAAAATTTTCATGATAGGGTTCGAAGAGATTTGAACAGTATTTTAATCATCCCATTATACAAGTACTACATTGATAAATCCACGGGAGTAAAAATTATAAGATAAATAATTAATTGCTAAAACGAGTAGATTGGTAATTTTTGGCAATTATCTTGTATTTTTTACACGCGTGGGTTATCAGTATGTATTCAAGATATCCCTTTTTAAAATATCTATGACCTTTTCATTGCAATCAGTATTTCTCGTGTTGTGATTATTTGAGTGATAAAGCTGTCATATATTTTTTGTTATTATTGTTTATTTGACTGTATCCTCCAAAATGAATCTCCTCACGCGAAGCGCGCTTCTGATCTAGTATAGTAAAAATTAAAATTTGCCTTTTTTATCTGTGTAAAAGTTAGAAAAAGTGTCAAATAATACCAGCAATACATCAGCATTTCCGTTACTCAAAACAGCCATTGGAAATTTCAGAATCGCACATCAGCGGCCTCGGCTAGATTAAAGATAAATATTCACGGAACACGCTCTGTAGCTACGTTTTAGCAACCGGAGCAATCATACATTTCGTAGTTTACACCGAGGTGTGTGCGCGCGCGCGCGCCGTTCGGTTGCGTTTGAGCAATCGCGCGGAGTGCACTCGCTCCCCGGCCTCCATATAAAACACACGCCCCCGCGTTTATTCGAGCCGTCGGAAAATCGTGCGCGCGCATTTATAATGTTAATACAGCCGGGGGGGCGCTTGCAAATGAGGGTTTGCCTTCGGCCGAGCGCGCGGCTTGCGTACGTCTTCGGCCGGATTACGCGCCTCGACCTGATGAATACGAGACTTTGATTCAGAGCGCAATTTGTTGGAGGAGCGGTTACTCTTTTGTAATGGATCGAGCGCGCCGCGTAAGTTCGAGGGTAAATAATGTACGACGCCGGCGATCTTCTTACTTCGGTTAAAGTTTCAGATATGTGGCCGGTAAAACTAGTCCGTCGAATGAACTTCCGCGGGGCGTTCGAGCATCTGGTGTGATTGATACCTATGTTTGCTTTATGGACCCCTTGGCGTACACATCAACAGATTTATACGGACCGGGTTAGGTAACTCTTGTGCATACAGTAGCGTACATCGAGAGATAAATTACAACTGTAGGCATTTATTCATTTACTGAAATTTTACGTAATAATATACAAATTTCAATGGAGTTTATTCGTAACATATCGGATAAACTAATCGAATCGAAAATTTAACCAATGTTCCTAAAAATGATTTCATTCGTAATTATAACAGCATTAATTCACGAAATTGTCGCATCAAATACCGTCGGATGCAGCGTAACAAACACAATAAGCCGCTCTTGATCCGCACTCG
Source organism: Eurytoma adleriae (assembly GCA_900480045.1). Taxonomy (NCBI): domain Eukaryota; kingdom Metazoa; phylum Arthropoda; class Insecta; order Hymenoptera; family Eurytomidae; genus Eurytoma; species Eurytoma adleriae. The sequence continues at coordinate 14,400 of UXGC01000262.1, read as the reverse complement.
TTATTAAACGCAAAGCGCAATTCGTCGCTTGTCAACATCATTATGAATAATCGAACGACGCTTTTGCACGCTCTAAAAGTGAATCGCTGAAATTTCGCAAATTCTCTTTTAGAGAGCAAAGAATCAACAATTCCCCAATCACGCAGCAATATTTCGCTGCCGCGAAAAGCGCACACACACCCCCGGTGTAATTTTCCGCTGCGCCCCCAGCCGGATCGGTAATGCAATTGGAACGGGACGATGCCGTTCGCACCCGAGCAATTTGAGAGGGGCCGGGCCGGGCGAAGAATAAGCGCGCGAGATGCCGCGGCGGCGCCTAATCCGACAGCCCGCGGAAGCCCTTTAATCCCCCGGCAAACAATTTTGAAACAACGAGGGCAATTCGCGGGGGATACGGCGCGAAACATCCAGCATCCGCGAGCAGCCCGGCGCGCAGGATGCAGCGCGCGCCCCGCGGAGCACAGTGCAGTTTTGCCGCATTGCTGTGGTTTCATACTCCCGGGCCGAGTCCGCAGCACCGCGCGCGCGAATTTACGCCGCACGTGAGCACACTCGTGCGTTCATATTGAATTATATAAGGCACGTCGAAACGCCCGCCAGCGCCGCGGAGGAAAGAAAGGGTCGCGGCCCCCACCGCGCTGCCGTTGCTCCGGCAAATTTCATACCGAAGGCGTCGAAACTGCGATTTTTTTTTCGCTGCGATGAAGCTGCTGGGTGAATTTTAAATTTAGTATGGATTTTCGGGCAGCAATTTAATTAACGCGCAGCAATTTTAAAAGCAGTCGTTTTAATTATAAAAGGTTGCAGAATGTAATTTAACTTTACTTTGGTTTTTGATTCAATTAACTCGTAACAGTACATCATAACTGCCCACAAGAGAACTTTGTTTATTTTGATTTGAATAACTCATTTTTTATGATTTTACGTTTCGTTAAATTCAAATTTACAATGTTTCTCGTTTTTCATTAATTAAGTGTTTTAAAAACTGCAAAATTGAAGAAAAAAATCATCATTTTTTTAAACGACACAGTTAATTATGATGAAATGCGAAATATCAAAGAATCAAATTAGTTGAAATTTTAATTGCACATTAGCAAAAGTTTTAGATGTTTAATTGAAAATTTAAAATACTTAATTGCATACTAAACTTTCGGTTACTATCTTTTAGAACTAGAAACTCATAACAACACTCACAGTTAGCAAAAATGAAAAAAACAAGTAGTGAAATCGTTTCGCAACCATTCTACTCGCAGTGAGATAAAAAAAACAACAGCTCGAACCAAATGATTCGACAGCCATTACAATAGCATCGGCAAACGAGCCGTCAGCCCGGAGCCATCGGCGATTCTCGCCGGGCGACGAAAAAGAAGCGCGAGCAAGAAAAATTTTCAATTTCCGCGAAATATAGCAAAGAACCGGGGGCTACGGGACGCAAACAAAGCCATCTCAAAATTGCAAAAAAGCCGTGGCGCGTCGCTGACTCTCGCCTTTGGGAGCGGGCTGGTTGGCTGAAAATTTTTTGTTCCGCCTCCCCCCCGCGCCGCCCCTTGCCCCGGCGAAAATGAAAAGAGATTCGCCCGCGAGCGGAAAAGACGCGCTGTCTGCAAGATAATAGACTTACAGGCGGAGCCGTGCGCCGCATACGAATTATCGTCGCGCAGCCAGCGCAGCACAGCCACGGGGCGAGCAGCCGTATCAGCGCCGCGGCGATGCATTCGAAATCTTCGACTGTGCGCGCGACAATGCGAGCAGATATTTTCTCCCCAGCGCGCGTTTGTCCGATTCTTCGTACGCCGCATCCTCGCCAAATATTTTTTTATCTGACTCCCGCGGCTTCTTTTGTCGTCGGTTATGTTTGGGAAATAAATTAGTATTTTAGATAATATTCGCCAGTTTAGTATCAAATTAAGAATTGCAATTGAATAAATGCTCAATTAGTAGAGTAATAAATAGTAAAGAAAGAAAATAGTTTTATTATCGCTGTACTTTCTTAAGTGACTGTAGCAAGTAGTAGTATACGTAGCAAGAGTACATAGTATTAGCTAATACGTTCACCACCAGGTGGACTCTGAATATGATAGGTTTCCCATTTACAGATCTGCACTGCCTTAGATTTATATAAGTCCCCGTAAGGCTGAATGATTAGGCGCTAAATATAGCTACTTATAGTAGTGCTATATCATTTACACGATTGCTACTGATTCTAAAGAAATTCTATTGAATTCTTGTGACTATTGCAATCAAATATTACTAAACTTACAATGAATAATCCGTCCTATAGTATTTAATTCAATAATTTCTAATTTTAATCACCTTTAAATTTCAAATAAAATAAACGAATTAAAAATTACTTAAGTGCATCGCATTTCGAAGTTTGGAAAAGGAATTTTAACGAGAGAAGCAATTTAATCATGGAATGGAGAAAATGCATCAGAGTGCATGCACATGTTGCATTTTCGAAGATATCAGGCGAGTTTAAAAGCTTTTTGCTCTTCCTTATAAATTACTTAATTGTAACTCTGAAATTTTCACGCTTATTTCAAAAAAATTCAACGGTTTACTACTCGCTCTTGGTTTTAACTAACTTGTTCACTTTTCTGTAACATCTCAGCTCAGCTAGCAATTATATTTTACTTTGTTTACCATGTAATTGTATTTTTTAATTACTAACGTGGAGAGTGACGTTTTTTTGAATCACAGATTATGTTAATGCAAAAAAATTCGACTCTAACGCTTAAAATTTCCGACATAGTAGACATTTTTCTCTGAAACTTCGCGTATCATTGTTTAATAATAAATCAATTCCCATAAAACTTAGAAATTTCATAAAAAAATCAAAAGAAGCAGAAAAAGGGATTAATATATTCTCGTAATGTGTATTAAATTTTGTTTATCCATTTTTAAGTAATTTTTTATACTTGAACTGTGAGATCAGAGTAGAGTGAGATTTTCCCTGAAAATTTCAAACTTAAAACGTTCCATAATTTGAGAAAAAAGTAAACGAAAAACTACAGACTAAAATTTGCAGATGTTATTTGCAGATTAAGCGAGCCGCTAATCATTCCGTTTATAATTCCGCGGGAGAGATCGTGCGCGAGGTGTTAATTTGTTGCGATAGCCGGGCATCAAACAGTAAATTCCCCCGCTATAGAAATTTCCTGATTTGCATAACCGAGGCCAGGCGCGCGAAATATTCCGCGCGTACAGGCGGCGCTTCTTTTTCGACTCCCCGATCACGAATCGGCCCCGCGCGCAAATTGCAGATATTTTCGCATTCCTCGGGAGCGGGTCAGCGCGAATAAATATGCGCGGGACGCGGGATCGCGCTATTTATGCCGGCGCGCCGCTCATCTTTTTCTTTGCCCACCCCGAGGGGGTGGGCTCTGCAAAATTGACGGGCGGTCGCCGATAAATATTGAGCGAGCAGGCGTTCATTGCATTACCCGCGCGCGCGTGGACCGCTCGATTGAAATGGTGATTTTCTTGCTTGTCGATGTCGCGCCTCAGTTGACTCGGTCAGCGAGAGGAACGCGATTTGCGATTCTTTTAATGACGAGATTGCGACTGTTTGTTTTACTCGCATGTGATTCAGTGCTTTAGATATTAACAATTAATTTATTAAAACATTGAAATGATTATTGTTAAACATTAACATTTTTTTTCTCTTTTAACTACAGTATTTGAGTATCCTTTAGATCACGCAATTTTGGGTTCAAGATAAGTAGGGGACTCGAAATTTATATAAAGGCCCGTACTTATAAAATGTTAAAAATCCCATAATTTCTAAGTGATATTTACAATTCAAGTTTCGAGTGTATAATTTTATAATAACTTGTGACTGGCGTGGCTGTTATTAAATTTTATTTTATTAAAAACATAAACGAGTTTGATGCATTCGAATTTATTTACCCGAAAAATTTGTCAAGCAGAAAAAAAACACCCGTGAAATTGATGAGAAATAAGCTGCTGGTGGAAAAAAGGGTTGAAAAGAATTCATTATCTGTAAATAAATCTATCATTCGCAGCGCGTGCTCTCGCAACGTGCAGAGGAATCGACAGCTGCGATATGCACGATAATCGCTCACATAATTTCGACTTATTGATAAATCTTTTTTTTTTCAGTGAAAATATTCCGAGTTAATCGCGCTAATTACCTTTCAATTAATATGAATGACCGTAATAAATCGCCTTAATCAATATGAAGTACAATCTATTATAAATTTTAATTTTCGTCCCGCATTGTTGGCAGTTGACGTAGGCAGACGCGTGCAAAATGCCGCGGGAAATATTAACTCGAAAACGAAGCTGATAAATTCTATTCATTAGTCGATTCGAAGTTTAAACTATTATGCCAGCGTACAAACGTGTACATTTTTCCGAGACCGAAAACGGCAGATCTAATTATACTGACAAGCTAAGTGCACTGTTTTGTTATGCATTGGATAATTCAAAATACATTTTCTCATTAATGGTTCAATTAAAATAGAAATACGGCTTTTGATAAATGATGTATGTAAAATAAAGTTTAATATAAATTTTAAATATTACCGAGATTTTCCTCTAATTTTATAACTGCGACTGTTTTATAACTATAACTCTACCAAACAGGTAAAGAGAATTATTAAGTATGAAAAAGGAAAAATTCACTTTAAAAAAAGAATAGTTACTTAGATTGTCTGTGCTAAACTATTTTTGCTTAATTTCCGAAAAAGCCTTTTTGATATTTCGGAGCACACTATTAATGATTTAGTATAGTCACTTTATTTATAGCACGAAGACTACGTTTCGGATTGTTTTAACAAGTCATACTGGATCGAATTTTCTATCCAATAAATCTCACTGTGACAGATCACTGTCGAAATTGATAAATATAGTTTGAAATGCACCTCGAAAATCATTCAAGCTGAGATCTTGAATAGTATAACCATACATTTTATAGATTTTCTCATACAGAAAACTAAATTTGGAAAAATAAGATATTCATGTGAAAAAGCTCGCTATTTAAAGTACAAATATATATTTAATATACTACTAAGACGCCTTTTTGATGGAAAGTCAAGAAAGACCGAAAAAATGTTACAGTCACGCTTGAAAAAAAGAAAACAGCCACAGATTCGTGTGCAGATAAGAAACAAGAAAATGGGAAGAAAAAAGAAGAGTCGAGGTAGGAGGGGGGCAAACCAACCGGACTTGACGAAGCGGCTGACGAGAAATTAATATACGTCGCGCAAATCTCGTCGCAGGGATGCTTTATACCTGTATACGCCGCCGCCTCGCGCTGTATATATAAAAGGGGCATACGAAGCGAATGAACGAGGGAGGGGGTGAGAGAGAGCCGAGGTATCGGAGCTTTGATCAAACAGCGTAATAACTTGCGAACTAAGCTCGTAATCGAGGCTCACGAGCTTACGTAAATCGAACCACTGCCAAGATCATCCCTGGCGTTCGCTCTATCGAGGGCCTACACCTAAACACACACGTACGTCGCGCTTTTCGCCGAGCTCGCCGATCCGCCTAGCCTCTCGACTACTGCTCAAATATCCGTTGCTTGGCGGCGCTGGTATATATGATTCCGCACGTCAATCGAAACTCGACGTAAGACCCATCGATTCACTCTCTACCTCTTTCTCTCTCTCTCTCTCTCCTATTTTCTAATCCTCTCTGCTCAAATGATAGAGAGTCATCTGCTTGGCAAAATAGAAGCCTCTCTGTCTCTCTTGCATCCAATCGCTTTCCCCCGTGGCCTGTTTATATGCTATGCTTTGGCTATAGAAGAAAGAGAGAGATAGAGATCGTCGACGCGCCAATGATGTTCCAGAGTAGCGTAAGCTAGCTCACTAGCTTCTATTTTAAACGCATTCACGAGCAGAGATTTGACGCCGAGTAATAGGAGATTGAGTATGCAGTTTATTACGGGATAGACCGGCAGATCACTTAGAAACTGTCATCACTTCATCCATTATTCAAATAATCAAGAGGGTTCAATCGTATTATTTAAACCAAGTAGGTGAACTAAGGGGGTTCTGACTCAGTAGAATGAGTCGCTGAGTGGTCAGACACGGGCCAAGGGGATTCTGGCTCAGTAGTATAGGTCCCTATTTAGTCAGACGAGTTTTCATACTAACAGGTCGATACTATAGCCCCTTTTTTCATACTAGTGTTTTCATTTTAGCATGAAAAAAAGGGCGATAGTATCGACCTTTTAGTATGAAAACCCGTCTGACTAAACAGGGACCTATACTACTGAGCCAGGATCCCCCTGGCCCTTGTCTGACCATACATAGACTCATTCTACTGAGCCAGAACCCCCCTAGCTCACCTACACTAAACCAGCACGACATTAAAATTTAGAAATTATATAAATAATTGTATAATAAAATAAAAAATGTAGAGAAGGTTACAATTAAAATTTATTTTTTATGGTTATATGCAAATAGATTTTATCGATACTTTGAAGCGTGATCTTTGAAGCTAATTTAGTTATTAGGCATTTAGTGTTATTCCGTTTTCTTATAACTTTTATTTATTATTTAACAGTTTATTTTATTAATATTTAAATAAATTATCCCAAATCGCAACCCTAAATAAAGAAATGTATTCTTGAAAGTTCAGACAAAGTTATTTATATTTTTAAGTTAACATTTTGAAGACTATACTAACTTTTGTAAATGAAAGCAATATAGCAATATAAATAGTTGAATTTGAAATCATGAATTTCTGTTCTTTAGGGACATATTTTGAAGAGCTAGCTATATTTTAAGGTTAATTAGTTTGAATAATTATTTTCTATAGTTTCTAAAGTACTCGAAAATTAAACTCATAAGTTCAACAAGTTAACTTTTCTAATTGTAAAGTAATTAATTCTTGTATGATATCGATCTTCCACTATAAGATTTACCTTTAAATATAAAAAGTGGAAGAATTTTTAAATTATATTACAACATATGAATAACCATTAAATAGTCAATTTGTTATGGATCATTTCTTACTTTGTATCCATAAATTTCCAAAAGTAAATCTGACACTATAGTAATTCTTAGGTTTTCATTTTATGATACTGCGCTCATTTACATATTTTCTTTTCTAGATATTCATCGCTTTCAAAGCTTTTTGTTTATTTTAGCGATTTTTATCTCATGAAATACGTACTGCTTCATAAAGGCAATAAATATTTATCAAACCAAATACGTCTTAAAAATAAATAAAACAAAATTAAGTACCCCAAATAAAACTTTTACAGTCTCAAAAGTATGAAAATCAAAGTGCTTAATTAATAAACTAAGTGATTCAATGCACAAGATAATAAAAAAAACGGTGCTTCTATGCAATTTCACACGTGAAGTAGGTATCCGAAACCTCGCGGTGGTTTCTAAATTCATTAGCAATGAAAATCATAGGGTCGCGGCAAATTGTGGTGAGCATAATTTCCACGATGCAATGATAATTATTGTAATGTCCCGTTGGCGGTCAGTTTGATTTACGCGATTCCTAAGCTTCGGTCTACATTTAATATATCTCGCTCACGTCATCGAGCTATTCGTAGAAACGCTATATACACTTTCAATTTTCCGTTGTAGTCCCTCGTTTTTTCCTGTTAACCGAGATCGTTTTGAGAAGCGAGCTTAATTTTGTACAAAAATATCAGGCGCGTCGTTCCTTTTTACGGCTACGTTTTTACGCTGGTAGTTAAAAATTGCTAATATTTAATAGCTGCTATTATGTTTTTTCCGGAAATCAATATTACGAACTTTGATACTGAATATTTTACACGTTTATTTTATGTAATATTCTTCGTAGAATTTATTTTTTTTCGATTTTGTATCAATAAATTGGGTATAAATAATATTTTTAACCTTTTCATTTTTTATGTTGAAATGCAAAATTAAAATTTTTTTTTACACTCCAAATATTATCCTTACTAAAAGTAATTATTGAGTGAATAAATGCATTTAATATTGCAGTAAAAAGAGAAAACAGTAATATTGTTAAATTTTTAACATTATTTGCATTAATAAGAACTGGAAGTGTATACATTATACTCACAGTATCTGTTGCATTTTATGAATAGGTACTCACCTGTAACAAAAAAATAAATACATGGTATTAGTATACAAGTTATTATTCGGTCGCAGCGATCTATTTCCTTAACGTCTAATTTATCTACCACGACTAAAAAGCCGTCATAAAATAACTTAACGATTAAAGAGCGCTCAATAAAAGTTCCACCTCTAATACCGCATCTTATCTCTCGTCCGTCCTTCGATCTCCGCAAAACAGGTCCCCCGAGAGAAATCGAAGGTAGCTCGCGCGAAAAGCGAGCAATTACGCGATTACATCCGACTCGGCGATCTCGCGACCGGATAACCCGACGTAAGTAGCAGCGCGAGCAAAAAAAACAGTCCTCCCGGGCGTCACCGTCGTCGCCCGTCGCGCTGGCTTTTTGATTTACGAGTCACCTGCGGCGCGAGACCGCTAAGTGGCCCCTCGTCAAGGGCTTGCGCCGTCCGGCGCGTGTTTTATCTTCGGCAATAAAAAAGAGCGCGCGAACGATTGTTGCACTTCCCATTGTCCAGAGAGAAAGCCACGGGTGGAGGCGGTGCTCTCCCTCCTTCCCTCTCTCTCTTATCGGCGTCTCAACAACGATGCGCGGCCACTTCATCACGGGGACGCGCGGCCGTGTAATCGCCGAGATTCTCCGTCTTCCCTTAGCCAGCTTTTTTCCCCGGCAGTCGGCATTGTTCCGCCGAAATTCCGCGGGTCCCCGGACAATGAGCGGGGCGGGCGACGCGACGTCATTGTGCGTGGCGCGAAAAGAGTGGGAGCCACTTACTTCCGCCCGGTAAAATCCTATCGCATTGTTCCTTCCTTCGTTTTTACCCTTTCTGCCGGCGCCCCTTTGTTTTTCCCGCCTGAGCGCGCTACTTAACTGATTGATATCGTTAGACCCCCCCCCCCCGCCCCTGTTGCCGGGCGAGGAAACGCGCTGCTGCTAGATTCTTTTGGGCAAATTCAATTCCGGAGCGCAAGAAGAACTAAAATTGCGATCTGTCCGATGTTATTTTATCTAATCGGAGTTTTGAAACGGTGCGTTTAAAGTTTGCGCGAATCGCGAGATTTGAAATTTGTCACGTATCTTTTGGAGGAATAAAATATGTCAGGAGCAAGCGACGAACTCCGCGGAGAGTGCGGCTCTCTCGGAGCGTAAAAGTTCTTTGTTAAATCAATCACTTTTTTTGAAGTGAGCCAAAGTGCTAGACACATTAGACGAAATATAGAAGGATCCGTAAGCGAAGGTGAAAAAACTATCAAAAAGCGAAAGATTACACTCTACTGTGCAGGACAGGAGAAAGCAGAAAAAGGTCTCGGAATCGTCTGAAATATTTTTAAAGTAGTAGTTGGGTAAAATTGTCTTAAAAATAGTTTGAAACTTTTATTTTATGTTAATTAGAATGGAATCTATCTACTTTTCCAAGATTAACAGCAAGAAAAAAAATCAGCTTTTAAGTTACTTGTACTTTCACGATCCCTTACTTACAAATGAAACTGAGTAAATTGAGTCTCAACGAAATGAAGAATCGCATGTAAATATCAGGAAGGAAAGTAGTATATTTTCAGTATAAATATTTTGTTAAATAAATTAATGAAATTAAGCTTCTACTTAATGAAAAAAACACTTTGTGAACTTGTTGTGAACGTTTTTCCATCTTATTTAACAAAATCTATTAACCTGATTTTCGTTGAATAATATTCTTAATACTTAATCTTACAATTTTATTCTTTTTTACGGTTTTTTGTTTAAAAGATGTTGCATTAATGTGAAGATGTATGACGTGATACAGTATTTTGTCGAAATATTTTCGTAAATAGAATAGAATAAAAGAATAAAATTTTTTACATTCAAAAGTTGCCTAATGAAATTGAATAAACTTCTGAAGAACTTTAAGTAGATGAAAGCGCAGAAAAGTAGCCGACCTCAAAGTTTCACCGAAAGGCAGTTTAAAATTCTGAGTTCTGAATAATACATTCGAATTTTGCATTAGAAAATGGAAAAATTGTTTCCAACATAATTTTAAGCCAAAATATCCGTACTAACATTTTTACAACTTAAAAACAAATGTTTTTCCAAAGATATGAAACAGATTTATGAGTATTTTATTAATTATTAATGTATTTTATTAATGTTATTTTTATTATTTTATTTTATTATTATTAATGTTCAACCGAAACCCATCTCTATGTATTATTTTCCCAGTAAAAAATCGATGGCTGGTCCGGTTTAATGACTAAAAAAAAATTCAAAATGCCTTCGTATAAAAATATAATATTTCAAATTTTTAATTATGAAAGAAATAGGAAGAAGAAAGAACTGTTGTGAAACTGTTGTGTTTATTTTCTGACCTCATTAAATAGAATTCATCGACAAAAAACTGAATTTGCGAAGCGCGGATTCTGCTATTACTATAAATAATAAAAATCTCTAAATTATTATATTCGCATTTCAATATCAAGAGATTTTACGTAATTTTCTTGAAAAGCGAAACATTCAAAATTAACCTCATTAAAAAAAAAGTGGGCGAATCAGCGAAATGAATACACGAACCCCCGCGTGAAATTTCAAAGCCGCAATATCCGCGTACGTCGGAGGTGCGTGTCGGTCCAGTCATCCCGGTTAAATCTCCGTCAAACCGACGGCGAAATCTCGCCCTGCAGTCCGAAATTAATCCAACTCGCGCAAGGAGAAAGAGCGAAGCCTACATCTATAGAAGCTCGCGTGGCCGAGATACCGCGCTCGGAGCGTGCCGGTCGGCCCGCGGGAGAAAGTCAAATCGCGCTCGCGAGCTTGCAGAGCCGCCGGGAAATTGGATCGTCGCGCTGCCGGCGATAAGTGACGGTATGCAGCGAGACCAACCCCGAGGATCCTCCCCCCCTTCGATGTGTATATATACACGTGCGATGTACACGTACGCGCCGGTCGCTCGCGGCCGGAGTAGCCGTCCGCGCGGTGGCGGGGGCGGGAGCGCACGGTTCATTTTCGAGCTTCGTGTATAAGGTCGTGTCCCTGTTACTGGCTGCTGGTCCCCACGGAGGAATCGGACTTCCGTTGATTCGCCGGATAATTCGAGCCCTCGTTTCGGGCTCCGCAGGCTCGCTTGCATCGGCGCGCGCGAGCAGCCGAGAGAGTACACGGCCGTGTACACGGACGTGTCCGAGAGCGCATATCTCTTCAGACGACGTCGAGGATTTCCCCGCGAGCGAGCGGCCCGGTGTGCATGTGTGCGAGCAGCCCGAGCTCGCTGACCCCTCGTCGCATTAAACGAGCAATTGCTAGGTCCCTGCCGCCCTGTGTTTGCCTGTACCCGCGCCTTGTGTGCGTGCGTGTCCCGTGTGTGCTTAGATTCGCTTTTCGATATTACTAACGGAGCAGTCGAAAAAGCACCTACGCTCCGGCTTAATATGGACGAGCATAATTTCTCTTTGGTTATTATACATACAAATGTGGATTCCTATTTGCATAAAGTCCTTTGGCGTGTATTAATAACATTTTTTTAGTTATTTATTCATTCGACTGACTTATCGTGCTGTTTTGTATTTAACGGAATATTTAATCAAATAGGTTATTACGTTTATTTGATAAGTAATATCGTTAAATCTAAATGTGAAAACTAACTAATTATGTTATCAACTAATTAATTTACTTTTAGAATGATATTGTGAAATTTCTGCCTTAAAAATCTTTTTATTGTTTAAATTCTGACAGGTACACATTGCAAAAATTAAAGTACAATAACTATTTGGTTTTGAAAATGATTTGGTAATTTTATTTCATAAAGCAAACAAATATATATATATGCATGTTAGAGCATAGGAACAATCAGTGCTTTCTACTTAATTGAAAGAATCGAGCAAATGTTTCAACAACATAATTAATTTCAGAATTTAAACAATGTTTTTTAAGCAAATGAGCAAATATTATTCCTCTTCTAAAATTTTGCAAGACTTAAAATACACCATAAGTTTACACATGAGATATTCTATTATACCACAGTTATTAAACTTGCAATCTTGAGCTTTTTTTCATTAGATTTATAATACACAAAAGAATGTTATTATAACTGCTAATTATAATGAAATATTTTTCTTATTACCTTAAGTTTTTAGGTAATTGTAAGTAAATATTACGATATTTATTAATCAATCAACAAGAAACGTAAAAAAATCTACACCATTATAACCAAAAAATTTGAAAAATTAACCTGCCCTCCAACAACGCGTGTGAACTAACACGACAATCCCGAAATTCCGCGTGATCCTCTAAATCCCCGAAAATTTTTGGGCCATTTGCGTTTATTTGCCAGTGTGCACCGTCCGGCCGATTCGGCTAGGCGCAGATGGGCGGGCGTGCGTAAGCACTTTCTCACCGTGCGCGATCGTCGCCGGCGCTGCTACGGCGGCTGCGCTGAATTTATAGCTGATTGATGAGCATCCCGCGTGTGCCGACGGCAATAATGGCTCTCGGGGCCCGTCCGGAAACGACGTTAAAACGCCGCGCCTGCGCGAGCTCGCGCTTAGTCCGCCTGGCGGCCAAAAACCGCGCGGCCTCCCCGAAAGCCATCGGACGGCCGCGATTTCGGTCTATCGTCGCGTTCCCCTGTGAAGCGGTTGCGCGCGATTAACGCCTCGGTTGTTTAGGTGTATACGCCGCGGAGCAACTTTATTGCTGATACGACGTCGTTGACTGATGGTTACCGCGCTCCACTCGACTTCTCTTTGATAAAGCTGCTTTGAATTGTTTTTATGATTTATTTGTAGGTAGGGATGGAATGCTTTTATGTTTATAGCTATGACGTAGGGACTAATTTTAGATACCGAAAAAATGTTTTACGTATCATTCGAGCGTAATATTTTTTTTTGCATCAAATATAGTATAGGGTATACTTCGAGACACATGAATTATCATTGATCATATTTTATTACAGTATTTTAGTAAACTTTTTTAGTGCCTTGTATGATTTGTATGTTAACTTTGTTTAACTTTCAAAATCAATAAAGTATAAATAAAACTTGCTCTATATTGTCTAAAACAAATAGCCATTAGGTACAGGGATAAAAGTTTTACGTTTAGATAAATATTTTCTTTGACACTTTTGCTTAAAGTTAAATATGCACGTATAAAAACAGTAAATAATCGCGACAGGATGATGTAAATGGAGACATTAAATTCTGTCTCATGCACGGCCTGTTAGCAACTAAGTATATTACATAATCATTATTTGTAACCCCTTGTACTTCACGGCTTTGCGAAGCCTGTTAAATGAAAACAGATTATGAGCACAATTTCACGCACACCGATCGCGATAATTCGTCGGAAAACAGGACTTAGAAAGGATTAAAAACGTTTATGCGCATTAGTGTTATAATTTTATAGGTGTGCTAATTTAAGTGTTCTTTCTTAATTGGTCAAATGAAAATATACACTTTTGTAACTGGCCACATAATTTTAAGTTAAATAGAAAAGGAAATTGAATATTTTCAACTCGTTCAACGTAAAGCATTCATCGTTAAGTGCAAGCAATTACTTAGAAATAAATAAAGTAAGTATATTAAAAGATTATCCAACAATGTACTTATTGAATTTTATCCAAAATATTGTATTACAATTTTCTTATCTCAAATTACTCGCAGCAGATTAAGAAATTATCAATTTCATTAGCAAGAATCCCGCAGATATTGTAAGCAGAATAAAAAGTTAAAGTCTCGCTCTTTTTGCATGAACCTGTGAAAAATCCAAGCCGACAGGGAGCCTCTTTTCCTTGGATAGCTTGCGCGGGGTCGATCTCCCGGGCTCGACGTGGTCCGCTCCACGATTCACGCGGCGGGCGCGTTGACAAATCGACGAGATTGGCTGGCACGCGAGGGGAACGGGAAACGAGAGCCGTCGTAGATGCCGCCCCGCGATATCCTCGCTTCGCCTTTGCGTGTACGCCCGCGTATATACACCTAGGAAGCGTCGATAAGAAACGTCCCGCGGGGGATGGGAACGGATAGTCCCGCGGTCGGCGGCCATCCCTTTATATCCATTCCGTGAATGGCGGCTATTGATTCTGCGATAAAAAAAGAACGGAGAGAAGGAAAGATAAAGATTGGCAGGCGCGAAAAAATCTTGGGGTTTCATGAAGCTTCAGTGCGGAATAAGTGTGGTAACTCTCTTTTCTACAGAAAACGTGGAACAAAATGTTAAATATAATTTTAAAAAATCGCAATTTATTGTCATTGATAATAAAGCTTTTTCCTATCCTCTAAATTTGAATAAGTGAAAATCGTCCAAATGCACTTATTCTACGTGCATAGTCGTCCACTTATTCGAATAAGTGGACGACTATGCACGTAGAATAAGTGCAT
>UXGC01000261.1:0-187290 GCA_900480045.1 Eurytoma adleriae | reverse complement strand
AAATTTTTTAAAATTAAGGGGAGTTAAAGAAATGAAAATTACGAAATGTGCTTTTCTTCGCGGTAAATCGCGAAATGAGCTTTTCTTCGCGGGATCCTTTCAAATGTCCTTTTTTTCGTTATAAATTTTTGAAATGTGTTAATTTTCGCGGTGAAAATGAAATGTGTTAGTTTTCGCGATGAAAGAATAGTGCTTTTCTTTGTTAGAGGCGTCGATATGGTTCCCTCTACTTACTGCACCCTATATTTTATTCAATTTTAACTATCGAATGTGGCTTACACTCTGCCACGTACGGAAAGTGACTGAATGTTTCATATGAAACAGTCATTTGTATGATATCTTATCATATCGAGTACATCCTGTAAAAATCTCTGCCGCTATATTGTGACACATATAGCCTCACATTTACTCTTCTAAATTTTAATAATTTATACTTCATTATTTCTCAAATTACTTAAAAATTGTGATTTATAAATACCATTTTTAAAAAATTGTGATTTATAAATACCATTTTTAAAAAATTGTGATTTATAAATACCATTTTTAAAAAATGACTTGTGTCCCAGTGTTTCTCTGAGTGTTTTTGTATGTCCCCGTATCCTCGTGAGTCCTTAAGTGTCCCCGCGTACCTACATGTTCGTCTGTCCCCGTGCTCGCACTCGCGTGTGCACACATACCTTCACAATCACACACGTAGCAGGTTTCGCCGTTGAAGCGACGCAGAAGGGAAACGCGGTAATTATCTTCTGAAATTCCTCTCTTGCCCCTCGGCTGGCCGAGCTTTCGGGCTTTGCATCCAACCCCCCTCCTCAAAAACTCTCTCCTCGCTTCTCCGCGCCTTGTGTTCACGGCGTTTCGTAGGTACAAAAGCTAGCCCTGGCTTAGCGCCTCTGCGAGCAAGCTTACGCGCCGACAAATTCTTCCCGACAAGCTTTTCACATTGCTCTCACAATTTTGTACGCACAAATTTCCGTTTTTCCGAGGGGAGGGCTCCTCACTGCCCGCGCTTACGAAACTGCGGGGGTAGATGTTTAAGGATCGCATTTGCGTTGAAATTATACCGTACTACTGTTATCCAAATTTTGTCTTTAACACGGGAAGTCAATTACGAGTTCCGGAAGTCTCATTTTAATATTTATTTTTATTTATTAATCCAAACATTATTTTTCCTTAAAAGCAGCAGCCACTTCAGAAAGTTCGGTCGTATTTAGCTAGAACGTTCTTTCGTGCGTGGAAGGATAAAATCCCGCTCTGTCTCGCATTCCCCTTCTTTTTAAAGAGAAACAACCCGCCAGTGCTAAAGTCAATTCCGGTTATTGCGTCGAAGAGAAACTATTTAAATTATTTCAAAATCGTTGGCATAATCTTTCGTTACCAACGTATTCGCGTCATTTTTTTCATCAGCGCGAACAATTTTTCACCGCAAAAAGTTTTCTCCGCCACCAAACTACGTAACCCGCGTTTCAAATCCGCAGTAACACAATACGCCTGGACCATTTGCATTTCCGGGGGCAGAAAATGCACGAGCCCCGAACTTGATAAACAGGATCGGATTTTCCGGGACAAATCGGAAGAACAGCGCCGCGAATCGCAGGAGCGCGACGCGCTCGCCGGAAGAAGCGGAGCGACGCCGGAGGCAACGCACGGAGCGAGCGAGCGAGAAGGAAAGAAAGAGAGAGAGATTCGCTAAGACCGGCGGGATTACTCCCTTCGGTCGCCGCAGCTAAGCCCAATGAAAATTCAATCGGGCGTGTACGCCGCTCTTTTGTTTCGGCCGGATTCGCGGGGCCGAGCTTTCGCGCGCGAAGCGCTGCGGCCCGGGCCAAAAAGCCGCGGCTGGCGCCCGGCCAAGGGATACGTCGGCGCGGGGATGCGTCGGATATTACCGCGGGGGTGGGTACGCCGAGAGCGCGCGGCTCGACGAGTGCGTGCGCGGATGGGCGCACGTAAGGCGAGCCTTTTTTCGAAGGATGCGACGAGGCGCGACGACGGATTGGCATCGAGGGATGCTGGGTCGAATCTTTGGATCTTCTTTCGCTGTCTCTCTCTTTTCTAGGAATGAAGGGGAGATAAGTGCGACGGTGAAAAGGGGAACGTCGAGATTTTGATATTTTCGGAGCGAACGGGATTATTTTTGCGCGGAAATCGATTTTATCGGAGTTTCGACGTTTACGCGCGGAGGTGCGAGGAAACAGCGGGGAAGCCTAATGTAAACACGGTAAGGGCTTCTCGAGAATATCCGAAGTGAAAACGCGCTTCGATTGGAGTGTATACTCAGTTACCCATGCTGGTGCAGTAGCGGATTTAATAGTCCACTGTGTTATAATTTTATCGACTAATGTTGATATTACTATTCTCAGCTACATTTATGTGATTACTGTTTCAATCGTCCAGAAGCTAATTAATTTGAACTTAAATTTTCTAGTAATTTAACCTTCCGATATGTAAAAAAATCAATTCATATATCTAAAACACCTTATAAGAAATTATTGAGATACTTATACGTTGCATTATAGATATCGTATATAAATCAACTTCCATCTCCGTTTATTTAAATCACACGAATAAGCGTACCTACATCGAAATAATCGCCCCCGCCCGATGAAACGAGACGTCATTCCCTTAACAATCGAAATCCATCTAATTCAAGTGCGTCCATCCCAGGCGAAAGGCACCGCTGCATTGGCCGCGCGGGGGTCGCGCGCGAGGCCTCCGCGCGGCGGGTCAGCACATAAGAGCCCCCGCATCGCCGGCTGCAATCGCTCCTCGCGTTCATCGAGCGGCGCAATCTCGCGAGGGGTGCGGCGCTCTCGGCCGCGCGCGCGGGCTCTCGCGTTGTGAGCGAGGCCTAAGCCGGGGAGTTTGCGCGCTGCCGGATCAATACGCCGACCCCCCGCGCGCGCGTGGATCTCTCTCCTCCCGCAGCCTCCTTCGTCCCCCGACGAGATGAACAGCCTCTCTCTCTCTTTCGCTCGCACGGCCCGGCAGTCAAGCTCACCCCCGGAGCGGGGGGGCGACTACCCCTCGCCGTCGCGCGCGCGCGCGCGCCACCGCCGCCGCCGCCGCTGCTCCAGAGAGAGCCGAACTCGTACTCCCGCCGGATGCTGGACGGCAGTAACGCGCCCGCCGCGGCCCGACCGAGAGACCGACCGCGAGAGAGAGAGAGAGAGAGAAAGAGAGAGCACCAACCTCCCCCGCACCCTCGAGAAGGTGACTATGCGCCGGAGCTGCCCCGCGGGGCACAGTCCGCATCCACGGAGTTTCTCGGGGTGGCCGAAAGCCGCGTCCCGCTGCCCACGCGTTCGCGCGTACACGCCCGCGCCGCCGTCGCTGCTGCTGCTCGAGCGAGCGCCTCCCCCGCGCGCCGACGTGCCTCGAACCCCGGCGACGCCGCTGCGCGTGCAGCCGCGAAGGAACTCGCGGATATCCGAGAAGCCGGGGCGACACTCGAGCCTCGAGGGCGACATTTGAATTGGCCGAGCGTCGCTCGTTCGGGAGGAGGCTGCGGTATTAATCGCAGACGGAGAGGAATCGACGAGGATAATTGGATTGTTGGCACGAAGTAAAGCTTTTTTTTAACTGGTTGTATATATACTTTTGTCTCTTTGCTATTTTTTATGCTTTAGACTGTTTCCGCGAAAATTTGCTTTTTGCAACTTTGCATCTGAAAATTATCGTTGGATAGTAAAATATCATTGGTGCAAGTGCACTCGTTGTTTAAAGTGTCTTTTAACGGGAGTAGATTATATCAATGTACGATGCGTTATATGCAGTAAAGTGAAAAAAAAACTTGATAGAAATTTAGTTAAAAGTTCAAGCTTGAATTGTCTATTCGCGCATCAAAATTAGCGCCCCGTAATTGAAACATTAATATCGATTATTTCCTTATTAATATAAACCTAACGCATTAATTATTACAAAGATGCGCTCCGGCAAAATTTCTGATAGAGTAATGAAAAATAATTATTTAAGCCGAGTGATTTACGCGGGGGCGGGAGACTTGAAAATTTCATTTTTCAAAAGAAAATAAATCATCTTCAGGTACATTTAATTTCAAGGGGAACGAGTCGCCGAGCAAAAAAGGTAACGAAGAGAATTAATGATCTTTATTTCGCGCGCGGCACTCGGCGATTCGCAGTGGCAGTATTTTACGGTGGCTTCCGCCAGCGTCGCTCATTAAAAAAATTAAGAAACTTTTCCTTTACCGCCGGTCCCTGAATGACGCGTCCATTTAAATCGCCTCGACGCCGTAACAAGCGTAAGCCGCAGTTCAAGAAGATACCTAACTGAATTAAACGAACAAAAAAAAAATGAATTAACTCGGTAAAAAAAAAGAGACAGATAGAAATCGCTAACAATCCCGAGTGTCAATCGCGCTTAATTAATAAAGCAATAAATTAGCTTCCTCGCGCAGCCTCGAACCGTCGGAAAAGCGTGAAAAAGTCGCGGGGTAAACAACGGCGCGGGCGTCTCGCCTCTCGCTTGAAAAAAAAAAGCGAGGCGAGAAAGCTCAAACGGCATCCCGAGAAACTCCGTCAATAGGACACTTCAATTAATCTCTGCCCTCCCCGTCAGATCGGGGCGCGCGCGCGCCAGCTCTTCCCATCCTCCCCTCGGCATCTCCATAATTCGATCTCGCGGCCCCTTTTCGCCGGCGTCTTCGGCCCGACGTGAGGAATAAAAAGGAGGAGAGAAAGGGGAGGACGAGCGATCGAGAGAGGAGAAGAGACGGGCTCCAGAAGAGAGAAGGAAGGATATCGAGCGCGGAAAGGTGCAGTCGCGGGGATGAGAATAGAATCGTCCTGAATAGAGAGAGAGAGAGAGAGAGGAGGAGGAGGAGAGATAGAGAGCGTCGACGGGGGACGTCACGCTGAATCGAGGGATACGAGGATCGGCGCGGGAGGAGGAGGACCAGGCCGGGGCCGCCGAAGGATGAGGTGAAGCACGGAAATAACGTTTCAGGTGAGTACCTTAACTGTTGGAATACGATGACTCGCGCGAGAGGGAGGAAGAAAGAGCACGCAAAACTTTCGTGGAGACTTGCTGCGGATCCAAGGATTTTCCGGCTGGGCGGCGTTTTCGATTTCTTTTGGGGACGCTCGATAAAGTCCGTTGTGCGTGGATTACACTTGGGTAGTGCGCAACTATTCTGAGTAAATTTTTGCACAGCTGTAAATTCCAAAGAAACTTTTTCTGCGCTTTTAATCTCTTGTGCAAATTCGATTTCTATTACGTAATAGAATGTTCTGCATTTAAGCGTGCAGTATCACACTGAGAAAAAAATCTAGTAAGAATTATAATACTTCATAAGAAAATTACATTAGTTGAAAAATTAACATCCTCTTTAAGTATTGTAATTTTTACTAGAATTTTCTCAGTACAAGTTTATATCGATAAAAATAGTAATAACGCTAGATTAATTCAAGGTACTGATGATGTTATCGAAAACTGATATTGAATGAAATATAAAAAGAAAAGAATTTGATGAGTGGTATTAATTCTTATCTTTATCGATAACCGAAGGGTAAATAAAACTGAATTTCCTACAACTAGCTGACTTACAGATACTTAAAATTTATAATACAAATGTTCCAGATCAATATTTTCATTATTAATCTCTAATATATAACGCGTTTCCACGTGCTTGTATTTTAAATGAGGGAGGTGTGAACATATAGGGGAATGATGAAACGTGCGCATATTGCAAATAGTTCGGAAACCCATCAAGTTATTAATCTTCATATTAAACTTCTTAAAACCGTAAATTATTTTATCGATTGTCAAAATTTAATCAATATAACATTATTTCGATCTGTATAACAATGTACATATTATTTTCTCATTCAATACTCCAATTCCCCGGTAAAAACTGAAGTTAACTGGACCACACTCGATCACTTTTCCTCCACGTACTTTTTGTTATTTATTCCCTAACATATACAGTCGGATGCAATTCTCGCCGCGGCGAGCGCGCATCAATCCAATCGACCTCTTTTAAAGCGCAGGAAGCAACCTAGGCCATTCCCCAAGAATCCCAAAGACCCACGGCCCCTCGAAAAGTATACCGGGCGCGTATAAATCTTACTCGGCGGCGCTCGAAAAATTTACCGAGCCTCGCTCGGGCCTCGGTAAAAAGCTGCCACCCTCCTCTCTACGGACGCGCACACTCTACCCTACACAGTGCACACTCGGCAGCCGTGCGCATATACCGTACGTACGCTCGATCTTCGCGCGGTACGGCCGGCATTTCCGGGATCCGCTCTCGGCGCTTCCGGGCTCGCGCTCCACTTTTCAAGCCGCTTTTCCTTGCGCGCCGCTCGCTCGATTTATCACCGCGCTCGCCGCCATTCAGGCGCGAAAAAAGTTGCCCCGGCTTTGACGCGTCGATTCAGCGGGGGGGCACAATGGCCCGAGCCGCCGGAAAGCGAGGCGGTTTAATTGAACCAATGAGCGAGGCGCGCGAGCGAGCTGAATTGGAGCGCGAACGACAGCTACCCGCGGATTCGCCTTTTGCTCTCGCGCTGCCGCGGCGCGGGGGAGGAGGCGCTCGGTTAATTGACTCGGCGAAGGGCCGAGGTGTTTACACGCGACGAGGTGTCGCTGTGAACGGACGTTTTGACTTTGGCGCTTTGCGCCGACGGGTGTTGGGGGCGGCGGTTTGGACGGAATGCTGACGAAGATCAGTTGGGGGAGGGTGAAGCAGGCGGAGGGTGAGCTTTAGTCAGTGCTGACGAGGTTTTACGACTACGATCAACGATTGGTTGAGAGTTAATTAGCAGTTACAGAAGGCACGAAAAGAAAGCTTTGCGCTTTTCATTTGCGCAGAATTTCTTTTTTTTATTTATAAGTAATTTTCGTACTTTATAATTTTAAATCTCTTCGTTGTTTGAGTATTTGTTTTACGGAGCTTTGAATTATTTTATTAAATGTTTTTTGAGAAATAAATTTGACTTTGACGATGACTTGAATTGAAGACGATAACAGAGATAGCGTAAAAAATGGAAAGATCATTTTCGAGTTATTTTAGCGTAAGGTACTTAGAGAATATTAAAGATCAAACTCTCGGAAATGATAAAAGTTCCGGTTCGCTAAGCGCCTTACGTTGCCAGTAGTAACGACCCAGGCGTACTCAGACTCAAAGAGTTTTTTTTTTAAAAAAAACCTCCTTGGGTCTTCTTTTCAATCTTGACGTTCATCGTATATGTTTAAGACATCAAAGTTACTCGCAAGACCGCATAAAATGCAACGAATGTTTACTTCTCCTACATCGTAAAATATACTCTGTTAAATTACACCATAAAAGATCACGATTGTAATATTCTAGTGCTGTACCTACTCACATAAAAAAGATGGAGCAAAAAATTTATAAATTTTAAAAATGTTTTTCAAAGAAATAATAAAACAATCATTCTGTTGAATCATAAATGTGACTTTCCATTAAAAATTTTCCATTCCAACTTCGAGTAAAATATTGAAATACTCCCACCTTCAATACATCATCTTATTCTCAATAAAAATGATATTGGTTCACAGCTGGTACACTTTGAATTATTCAAGTTTCCTGTTTCATAAATTTATTAGTATTTCTCATTTAATGCCAATAATTTTATCATCCTTTACATCTTAAAAGAAATCTTACAAATGCAGACTTCTAAAGCGTGCACGTAAACAACCCCCTTCATCTCCACCACCTCGGTGCCCCTTGCAGGGCAGATTGGCCCAAATGTCGGGGTCCCCGATTGGTCGACCCGGTTCCGCGCGGGCCTCCCTGTCCACGGAAGAAACATCCGCAGCGCCCGTCATTTGCATTAATGCCAATTTTTCGCGCCAGCGACGTCGCCCGCGAGATCAAAGACGGGGGAACAACTGCTGTCGCGTGCGGGGGAGTCCCCGCGCGTCGCGAGTGTTTTCACTGCGGGCGCATCGGCCATGAATATGCATGCGACGCGCCGTCGCGACGAAGGTTACGCCTGTTTATCGCGCGAGTCGCGGGGGAGTCTGCTCGCTCTTCGCGCGGCTTTTCGATCGGCCGAGAGAGGCTCTACGTAGGTACAAGGTGTTTGGGAGGGATTTTGGTTCGGAGGAGTTTCGGGGATGACTTGCGCTTCGGTGGATTTTTATAGTTTCGATTGGTTATTTTAAGGAGAGCTATTTTTCGAGCTCTGAATTTTTGAGCTTCGGAATGGGGCTGCAGTCAAATTTGATAATAATAACTTGATATGAGCTTCGTTGAATAATTTAAATGTCGAACACGTTCAATCAAGAGATGTAGCTGGACTGCCGTTGATTGAAGGGAGTGTCGCAACAGCACCTTTACCACTTTTCTGGTGTTAAAATCAAGAGATTTTTTAAAACATTTTTATTATATCGATAATTATTAATCAGAGAGAAACTTTTTTGTTTGAATAATTTGCTCCGCTCCGGTAAACAGAATATTAATGAGCTGATAAAATGAAAATTAGCAATTGCCGCGTCTACTTCATTTAGAGAATGTGTTTAACTAAACTTTTACTGAAGTTCTTTCAAAAATAGTCAATCCTGAAAATTCATTAGAACTTTAAACGTGTTTGAGATAATATAAATTGCTTTGCGCACGAGTGTTCTTTGATGTATTTTGAAAGGTTTGCAAACGAGATTGACCATCTCTCTTTTTCGCGTTTCTATACGAAACTTTAAATAGACTAACTTTGTTTCCGCGAAAAGCTGATAAAAAGTGTTAATATACACCAATAACCGTTTATTTGTAGAGATAATTAAAAGAAACTTTCGACGTCATTAAATAAGTGTGCATGTTAACTCGCAAGATGAAGGAAAATCGCAGCTACTCGAGAATCGCAGTCACAACACCCAGCGAATGCAAAACAAAGTGAACTAATGCCACGAGCGCTGACCCACATAGCCTCATTGTCTCGCGCGATGCATAAAAATATTTGCATTAAGGAGAGCACAGCCGGCGGATGAGCACGAATCCCTTATCCCCCTCCCCCGCTCTCGCGCCACCCCCTCGGACGAAAGTAGCTCGGGGCTTGGCGGCCGTCGGCGGAATCTTAATGCTCGCCCGCGCCACCTCCTCGCTCCCGCAGCCTCTCGAGTGTTGCATCTTGGGATTTTGGAGCGAGCAATCGCTTGCCAGGGGGAGCTCCGCTTTTAAAAATCAACGCAACCGATAGACCGTGGGAGACGCGAGCTTGCATGCATAATATTACTGCTCTTAAGGGACCCCCCCAGAGAGAGACTCTGCATTATTCGGCGATCTCGTTTTTCTTTTTCTCTCATCCGGAAATATCGATCGACCGGCGATATCTCGACGTAGAGCTTTTAAATTGCAAAAGCTTGCAGGGCGACGCATCACTTTGCAGATATTTACCGTGAAATGTACGCGGAAAATGTTTTTTAAGATGATACTGTGAGAAAAAGTTCTAGTAAAAATTAAAGAAACTTTAGTAAAAATTGGAATATTGTATAAGTAAGTGACAACTAAATGTGGATTATCTTGTCTAGTAAAATTTATTAAAATGTAGAAAAATTACCATCCTTTCTAATAAAATTTGGAATAGTGTATAGTATAATTTATTAGGTATAATTATAGAAAATTTTACTAGAGTTTGATCGTAATTTTTCAACTAAATGTCAGGCTGTGACTATTTTTACAGTATCGTAATTTTTACTAGAATTGTTTCTCAATGTACAGACTGCGCAAATACAGTGCTGAGTAATATGTATCTAGATCGATAAAAAAATTCTGGTATCAGCGTACGATTTTCATTTTATAGGCGGCTGATAAAAAGTTAAAATTTTCAACAGATTATAATCATCAAGTGAATTAACAATTACGTTGTATGTTAAACTTTGTAGACTAAATCATAAAACTTACCCCGTCAAAAATCTTTTAATTTTCTCCCATCAATAAAACAATTTTTGGATATTTTACACCCATTTAAAGGCTACTTCCTAAACGGGCTATTGGTACGAGGAAAAGAATAAAAAAAAAACGTTTAATCAATGGGAGAAACCAAGAGGATCTCCAGCAGCATAATTTCTCTTACGCAAATAAAAAAAAAATCAATCGCGCAAGCGCAAATCCATTAACCGCGAATGAAATTTTCAATAAACAGTGATCAAACGCCGGCGAAACCCCTCGATATTCCAATCCCCCGCGCGCAAATGCACATCACGACCGAGCGGCCGCAGGGAGGCGTCCGCACCGGGACGCCCAGAAAAAAGTCGGCGCAGGGGTAAGGGCGAAGGGCGCGCGGGCAATATCTGCGGCCTAGGGTCTATTAATATTCGCGAGCGTTAATAACCAGCGCCGGCGATTCAGTCGGCGTACACGCGGTCGCTCATTAGACGACCAACGAATCGATCGGAGCCGCGCGCTGGAAGTATAGGCGCGGAGCGCGCGAGTCGAGTCGGCGTGCATCGGCGGATCGCGCGCGGGACGCACCCGACTGCGCGTAATCCCCGCCTCGTCGTTAATCGCGTTATCTCGTCAATTGGCCCTGACGCGCCGCCGGCCGTCTCGCTCCCTCTTTCGGAGAGGCTGCCTGTAGCCTTGCCCCCGTGTGCCCGCCGCAATTAACCCCCTTTGCTCGCGCATCGCCGGCCGAGCGAGAAGTTCATGCTCGAGGCCCCAGTCGATCCGCGCGCTCCCGGTGTTTCATTGACGATCGACGCACCCGATGGCCCCGGCTCGTTTTCTCTTTCGCCTTTTATTTTTTTCGTTTCAGCGACGGTGAGATGGATAGCTTCGCGATGATACCTATTTCGCGTTGCGGTATCGGATTTTTGTGCAGCTGCAGTTGGCTACTTTTATCTCCGATGGGTTATAACTCGCGGTATTATTAACGGCGCTGCATGCGATGGTTTACTCGCTCCTTTTTTGTATACTTCCTTTTTTTATGAAGGTTATTTAAATAGATAAGGTTTGACGCTGCTATAAATATTAATTTGTTTATTTTATGGGGCGTACACAAAGGTTCGCGGTCTTTCCATCGCCGCGTCGTATCCTACGCGTCCTTTGATCCGCTGCAAAGCGAGGGCACCGAGCGCAACATTTTCGCGCGACATAAGAATATTTAGCAATATTGATCACGGCCCCGGCGAACGGCAAAATAACTATTGACACTTGCTCCCGGCTGAAAGTTCGTACAATTACTATATTAATCGACGTGAATAATGAACTGCGAAACCGTAGCTTTGAACCTTGCTAGTATCGATCCCGAGTGAGATTCTATATTTGTAAATCTAGCTTGGTGAATTCGAGCTTGAAATCGCTTTCCCTTGCAAAAAGAGAGCGGGCTCATTCACTGTTGAAACATTTTTAATTAAAAATCCGTTTATATTCGCGACTGACGTCCGTCAAAAACAAAAGGCTTCGGTAAAGTTTATAAAGTTACAGCAACGAGCAAATGAAATCCTAATCTTTGAAAAAGATTTCCTGCATGCGCGCATTTTTAAACTATTTTATCGCCAATCGATCGTCGATAAATATTTTTATACAAAATTTATCGTATTTACTTCGTTTTAAGTGCGACAGATAGTGCGCGTTAGTTCACGACTATTTTAAAACTTCATACTGACTTCAACTGCAGTACGAAGTTTTTAACGAATAAAAAAAAGATGCACATTTTACGAGCTGATTATTTCAGATCATTTAATTTAAATCACCTCTTAAAGTACTATTAATAATAATTTAAAAGCGTCCGTTAGCCTCGCGTGTTCCAGCAGCGCAGACTCCCTTCAAACGTGACTAATGAGAAAATTTCAAAGCAAACTCGACGCGCGGCGATACGCTGTCAAAAATAGAGGATTTTTCGATGGTGTAAAAATTGAACGTCTGATCGAGTACGTGTCAAAAGCGCCGGGGACGCGGCGTCGTGAAAAATGAAAAGCCAGTGGAAAGCTCGCGCGCTCGCGCGTCACGTATAGAAGGCAAAGGCAGCGAGCGGGAGCTCCACCTATGAATAATCAAATGATCGTGAAAAGAGCAAATACACGTAGACGGCGGCCGCGCCGATCGTCGTCGGCCGGCTCATCTCAAAGTTCGCCGGCGGTCACGACCCGAATAGCCGATATCTGGGTCACTTTTGAATTTTAATCTCGTAGCCGGTCAACCATATCCTCTCGGCGCGCGCGCGCGCCTGCTGCAATTTCGAATTATTGGATTTGAGCTCGACTGTGCGATTCCGCCTCGCAAAATCGATATCGCTCGCTCCGCGCGCCTCTTCTTCCAATAAGACTCTTAATAAAGGTGGCGTTTCCCAAACGTTGCCTCGCCGGATTTCAGAGCCGACGAGCAACCTTCCGTTATAAATAAGCAGAAGAAGCCCGTAAGCGCGGCACTCGTCAGCCTCGCAGTGTAGCTGGTAAATTTGTATCAGTTGGTCGATCTGTATAATGGGCTACTTCACCCACCCATTAGAGTCGCGCTTCTCTCGAAGAAAATGCAAACGAGGGTGCCTTCCAGGCTCGTGTAAATTATCATGCCAGGCGGCTTTCCCGCGCAGGGATCGCAGCACTCCCGAGGCGCGACGGCCGTTTTTGCGTAGGGGCGCGTGGCGCTCCCGTAGTCCCGACGCGCGGCGGCCAGTCGACCCATTTCCTTTTCCGTGTAGATAAGATAAAAGGCATTTATACACCGCCGCGTAATTGCACAGCCGCCATATTGTGATTGTACACTTTTGTGACTGCCGTGAATCAGAGCTCTGAAAATGGATTCAAAGAAAAGGTCGATAGAATTGAAACACGAACGGTCTGTATATTCTTAGTATGTGTAAAAATAAAAAAGTCTCGACGTTCCTTTTGTAGGATAATAAGGTTATGGGAAATAGTCGAATCATCGGACAGTCATGTCAGCGACGAGTGCTCTAAATCTCCCAAAAAATTGAAGTTTCAACTCTCTAGCAAAATAAATCGCCAACTAATTTCATTCTTGGACAAACGTAAGTTGCAAAATTGTAAAAAATGACCATCATAAGGACCTTACAAAAGAGAAATAAAATTTTTAGAATCAGACGATAAGGATCGCGAGGGCATCCCGCAAGGGAACACACAGCATGTGAGTCGCAAACAAAGACGATACCTTAAAATTAGATCTCGAGTTAAAAATCGCAAACTAATTTCATCCTCGGACGAACGTAAGTCTTGCAAAATCGCAAAAATATCCATCACAGGGACCTTAAAAAAGAGAAATAAAATTTTCAGAATTAGACGATAAGGATCGCGAGGGCACCCCGCAAGGGAACACACAGCACGTGAGTCGCAAACAAGGACGATACCTTAAAAAATCTCGAGATAAAAATCGCAAACTAATTTCATCCTCGGACGAACGTAAGTCTTGCAAAATCGCAAAAATGGCCATCACAAGGGCCTTAAAAAAGAGAAATAAAATTTTCAGAATCGGACGGTAAGGATGGCGAGGGCGCCCCGCAAGGGAACGCATATCGAAAGAGTCGCAAACAATTAAGACGATACTCTAGAGGGAGATGTCGCAGTTCGACAAGAGCCGAATATACGCAGGCAAGCAAAATGATGATTTTTGAGAGCAATGCGAGTGGCACGCGATCCTCATTAAGTGATGAAGAGTCAAGCTTCAAATCAAGTGATGAAGAGTCAAGCTTCGAATCAAGTGATGAAGAGTCAAGCTTCAAATCAAGTGATGAAGAGTCAAGCTTCGAATCAAGTGAGGAAGAGTCAAACTTTAACACTGACAAGGTAAACATGAGTAAAGGACAAAAAATACTTACTAGCCGCGATACGTACCGAGTGCAGTTGATTTTAAACAAACTTCAATAACCGTTGCACAAAATATTATCCTGTCTAACATCCATCCAGGCTGTTCTTCTGTCTAAGAAAAAAAACTGATAAAAGTGCGTGAATTACCTTAATGCTATAATAAAACAACAGTAGCATTTTAAATTAATGCTGCTTATTTTCAATTAACGTGAATCAAAATTTACCACGAATTTATGATTCGTGCCTTAGTCAATCTAGAGATGGTTACAATTGATTTTTCAAGTTCTATTTTTGTGAAAAAAAATTTGGACAAATTTTTCGTAATAAGAAAATAATGAGAAATAAATTAAAACTTAAAGTGTTCAAGTAACTTAAACCTACTTTAATTTTTTATTACTTTCAGAAAAGCGAACGTACAGCTTATCCCGGTACGCGCAAAATCGTTCAAGGAGCCTTTACTATAAAAGGGATTTCCAAGGAAGCGGCAAAAATGATGATGAATTCGCTTAGTGATGGTACACTTCGTCAATATAAGAGGCCGTTACGCAAATGGTGGAAATATTGCAAACAAAACGAGATATCCCTGTACGACTTTGATTCCATCGCGATCTTAGATTTCTTCCAATTACAAGTGAACAAAGGCCTAACATTCAGTGGGATCAAACTTTACAGAGCAGCCCTCTCATTGATAATGGAAAATAAACCTGGAAAAGATCCTGACATTAGACGGTTTGTTCAGGCAGTAGGCAAAGTTGTAGATATTGATGAGAAACCGGTTCTGAATTCTAATGACAATAACGAAGCAAATGCAAATTAAAGCGTGCCAGAGGTGTTTAGGTAAATCGAATTTTATCAAGCTTTGGATAAAACTTTCAAAAAAATGTTTACTAAATAATAAATACAAAATGATGTTGATTGACCTCTCAACTTAGAGGATACTCCTGCAACATAAGAGATTACATTAAAAATACAGGCCAGTGCAGTTTACAAGTTAAATTTGCAAGTATTATCATGCCCTCCACTACATTTGTTACGATATTCTTCAAAATCGCACTAAAAATTTTTATTTTTGTATTACATCTTGTACTATCCAACAGGGATATATTCCCGTTTATAAATAAATAAATAAATAAAACGTCCTAACTTGTACTACGCGAAATGTATCCAATGAATTTTTTTACGGAAAATTTCGCTCGAATCCAAAATTTCGTTAATAATCCACCGTTAAATCAACAAGTTTGCAAAGTGCTCGGCTGCCGAGCGCCTCGCGCTCCTCCATTCGTATAATCCCCCGTTCTCGCGGAGCCGGATTCATACCTATACACGTCGGCGTTTTCGATACTCGACACTCGGTCTGTTTACCCCGCCCCACTCATAATTGGGGCCCCCTATCGATTCCCTCGCTGTTCGAGTCGGGAGGATCGATGCGCGAGAAGTCGAATTTCAGCGGCGGCGAACATCGGGGCCGAGGGGGCAAAAACCGAGCGAAAAATCGAGTTGCCGGCGATGCTTTTCGAGTGGGTGGTGGGCGCCAATCCTCGACTCCTGATTGCTAATTAGCGAGCGCCGCTGTACCTGGCCCAGCCGCGTAACTGCGGGTAAATGAAAATTGCGCCGGATGCACCGATGTTGACACGGCTAATGAGATATTTTACAACATCGAGCCGGTGGAAGTGACTCCCATGCCCTGGTTAAAATGCATTTTCCCGGGTAAATAAAAAATCGACCGCGCTCTTATTTGACGGTTTAATGTTTGTCGCGTTCAAAATTTATCGAGCCCCCAACGCGGCCGAGATTCGATAGCGTGCGGCAAGTAGGGCAAAAAAACTGCCTCTCGTTTTTATTTTTACCGGCCGAAAAAGCGGTAGATTGAATAAACGATCGTAAAGCACTTATATTTTCGGCGGTACTCTCGGGTGACCAGCTACCGAACATTTGTTTTGCGTATACGTATATATATACTGACAAAATTACTTACTTTGTTATGGCACAATGGATTAATTAATAATATGTGGACTTCAATCGATGTTGGCGGTTGCGTCATTTGAAAATTAAATTTTGTCGCGGACTTTCTTTCTTGTCTATATTTTCACTTTAAAATCAGTAATGGCTTTTTTCGTATTCCAACGTACGTAATGTTTTACATGCTATTTACTAGGTAATTAACTACAAACTGCTTTAATTTTACTTCACTTTTTTTAAATTGAAAAAGTACAAAAATCTGATTAACCTACAAAAATGAAAAATCCGAGCATCATTATAAACACGTTAAATTTATATTTTTAAATTCTTTTAAAATAAAACCAATCGATTGAACGAAACCATATTCATAAGAGGCCGAAATTTCCAATAAAAAAAACTTTATCGAAATGCATTTAAATATTGGAAACTTCGCAAAGTCGCCCAGTGCACTCATTTAAAAAACACTTCATTTCATTACCTTATCTCGCAGCAGCCCCGACCCAGAAACGAGTTGCAATCAATTTTATCGAAAAATACAAAAGCAAATTACCCCGGCGGGAAAATGCGATTTTCCGGCGGGGAAAAAAGCCGATGCCACCGAAAAGCGCGTGGGAGGCGCAATCCACTTACGTCCTTTCACGCCGCCGCTAAAGCCGCTGTCCTCCCCCCTTTTAAAGGCTCGCCTCCGCGCTCCATTGAAAAAAAGGGTGCGTGGGCGCAAGAAGAAAAAAAAGCACCCGCCACCGGGAACACACGTATACACCGGATCGAAGCGAAGTTCGCGAGGCCGCGCGCGGAAGCTGGTAATAAGGGGAGCCGATCCGGATGACTCCCGCGAACTTTTCCGCCGCCCCGGGCGACGTTTCGATTATGCCGCGTATACCGCCGTTATACACACCGCTGCTTCCTTCCCCTCTTCTCGCTCGCCCTTTTCGCTGCATCTGCACCGGTGTGGACGCGATTTCTCTTTTGTTTTGACTTTCAGACGCTTTGCATTTATTTTTTCGCTCGCTCCGGTTCTTTTATCGGCCTTCGTTTTTTATGCGAATCTTCTCGTTGAGCTGCGACTTTAAGGATTGTTTGCGTTGCGACACTCGAGCTACTCCCGGTAGAGGTTGATGAATTATCGTTAACACTCGGTGATATTGGTTTGAGATGAATCGAAGAAGACGGAAAAGTTTTGTCGCTTTTCTTTGTTGCAAATCGACTTTGATACTTTTGATGAAAAAAGTTACTTTACCCTTAAATATATATACTTCGACGGCTACAATTTTATTTATTGAAGACAAACTTGAGATCATTATAAGAGACAGAAGTTTTTATTTAAATTACTCAACTTTTAATGCTGCAATTAAAAGAAACTTTTTATGAACTTTCTCTTTATTTAGTTAGGTATACATCGCAGTGTATAAATTAGTAAGTAATAGTATTGAATTCTGATCAAGAATTTATTCAATTTATTTACGAGATTCAATTACTTAGAACTGATCGTAGAAATTTATAATGTTTAACACCTTACTACGATATTATGTAATATTCTATGGTCTTTAATGAATGATAGAGTTCGTAATGCAAACAATTAAGAAAAAATATATTTGTGAAATAATACTTCTGTAGCTTTTTAGGACTTAAGCTGATTTTCTTCGGGAAAGTAACATTAAGGAGTAACTGTAAGAGTTTTTAAATAAAGATAAATTATTAACTTTTCCTTTGCGCGTTAAAAGAAATTAAATTGTCATTCTCTCAAAAACATGAAAAATGTATTAGAGCTTTTAGAGGAGCTTTTACATCATTTAGCCTTTGTGCAAAAAAGTTATTACAGAATAATGACTATTATACTCAAGTAATATATTAAAAAAAATGATCTCTAAATATATATAATATACTACATTTTTTTTTCAAAAGACAAAATCTTTGATATCTAATGTTTAAGGTGCTGCTCACAAATGGCAAATCCACAGTACAATTTACTTTTCGTGCATGTCTTACGGATTTTTACGTTTCGCCAAATGATGAAGTTTCAAGGCCATAATTAAAAACAAACATTGAAAGACTACCGTAATAAAACATTTAATCAAAAGTACAAAGAAAATTGATTCATCGCACGAGACCGAAAGAAGCTCGGCGCGCGACGAGTACATACGCCCGAGAAAAGAACCGTTCGCCCGCTCCCGTGCAAACACAGCCCACCCCCGGTCGAATCCCCGTGAAATCCTTCGGCGACGTTCGGATTACCTACATATATCCACCGGGCTCTCCGTGCACCTCCGGATCCTTTGTCGCGGCCGGCGTGTGAAGCGGCGCGAAAATGAAATTAGAAGGCGACTGCCGCGGCGCGCACTCGACTTCCGACGTCGTCGTCGTCGTCTTGCTCTTCCACACCACGTACGCGCGCGATCCTCGAGGGGGCGGCAGCCCCCGCAGCGGTCCCTCTCTTCCTCTCGTTTTTTTTCTTCTCTTTTTTTTAAGGCACCGAGTTCGCGGGCAAACGCTTTTCTCGCCGCGAGGATGACGGATGAGACGCGTCCGGGCCGTATAACGAGACTCGTCGTTTCCGACGGCGGGGATCGCGGCCGCGACACCGTTTACACGCCGAGCGCAAAATTCGCCGTGGGTGTTGCGTGCAGTACGTTGCTGTTTGCTCGGCGCGCGCTACTCTTTTTCTCATCTTGTTTGCGTTTCATTTTTTTTTCCTTTGCTTTTCTGCCACCGCACGGGGAATTTTTATGGAACGCGAAAATTCAGTGTTTTTTTTTTCGCTGGAATATATACACACCTTTTATGCCGGGGCTCGTTCGCGCGTTTAGCTTCCTTTGATCTAGTTTTACAGGAGGATCTTTAGTGCTCGCGCGTAAAGTAACTTATAAAAAAAGTTCGAGAACGAAATTGCTTCTTTTTATTTCATTGCTTTATTAAATTTTTAACGACGAATAAACTGCACGAGATTTGAAAATTTTTTATTTCCAGGTATTCTGCAGTTTTATTTCTTAATTTGAAAAGAAAACTTTTTACGAAGCTACTATGTAAAAATCAGAATCATCGATCTAAAATATTGACTGAATTGACAACTATAATCAAAGTCTTCAAAAAATACCATATCGAACGCTGCTCACACTCTCCCGATGCGAATCGAGCTGACTTTTCCAATCCCCGGAAAACGATAGCCTCGCAATCGATGAATCTTCATCAAAACCTACTCCCGCAAGCTCGAGCTTAATACCTCCTAATAGATCCTCCCGTCGAAACTTCAGATCAAAAGTAAAGCCCGCGAGAAAAATTCAGAGAACTCCCGATCGACTGCAGTCTTTGACTCTCGCTTTGTGAGAAGCGCGAGCTCATCCGCCCTAAAAAAAAAGAAGAAGGAGAAGCGGGCGCTCGGAGGCCGATAAAGTGCGCCCGGACCAGACTTTGCTCGGCGGCCTCGTTAAGTTTCGCGCTCAGCCACTCCAGGCGAAATCCGGCTGCGCCGCCGCTTATGCACACCCCCGCACACGCACGTTTCATCTCTCGCGCGGACTGAAGTTCCCACCCACTCCCCCTCCGACGGCGGAGGTGGGGATCGCGAAACTTCGGACGCGGACTTTAATTGAGCTTTCGGAAAATTGCCGCCGCTTCGCGCGGCACTTTTTCCCCCGGGCTCTTTTTTCTCCTTTTCGAGGTTTTTTGCGGCCCCCCGCGCGGGGAGCAGCCGGATTTTTACTCGGCTTTTAATCAACCCGCATGCACGCTGCATGTTTTAGATCCACTTTTTTATTGTTTTAATTTTCCGCGGTGCGTCGGTTTAACTCATTTTGTGCGTCTTTAATGAAAAAATGTGAAAAGGAGTTTCTCTCTAATCGTAAATTTAAATATTCGGTATAACGTCAACAAAGATTCAGAAAACGTAACTTTATTTTATATAAATTATACGGTTGCGCATCGTGATTTGGCAAAGAAAACTTGCGATATCTAATATCTTATATATAACGTCGAAAATATAAAAAAAGTAAATATTTTCGTTGATTATTTTGTGCTATAAGATTCCTACGTACACAATATCGATTAAGTTCAAAATCAGGTGTAATAAAATGTGACGAAGGCATCTGCTCACTCTGTGATCCCTTTTCGGTCAGAGAAAATTCAAACGATCGTCGATGTGAAGCTTGAAAAAACTTCAATGCGGCAAAATCAGTAAACTACACTAATATACACCGTAAACTGCGCAAACCATTGAACAGTAACCCCGTTCACACCTCCCGTACAAATCGAAAGGAAGCCGCAGCGCACCTGCGACCATCCGCGGCGTCAACAAAACCGCACACACAACGGGTAGTGTACACCGCGGGGCGCAACCCGCGACGAATCGCTGAGCGACCTAATCGCGAAGGGCTCCCCCGCGGTCGCGAGTACAGTCAGGTGTCGGCAAATCGTCGCGACGCGCCGCGGCCATTAATTGCGAGGGATTAATAAACGCGGCAGCGGGCGCGGGGGGCGGGAGTGCGATAGCAATTACGCGGGAGTTGACTAATTGCGTTATTCATTGAGCGCAGGTCTGGTGCCGCCGCCGCCGCCGCCACTCCCGACGCCAGCGGAGTGGGTAATTAAGGAGACATGGGGATCTACGTGGCGGGAGCGGCGGGCCTCGGCGTTTTCTACGCGGCGGTCCTCGGACTGGGCGTCTGGGCCGCCGTCGTCAAGAGGAGGAGGCCACCCGGCGGGCCGAACCAGATGATACTGGCCAATCGCAGCTTCGGCCTGTTTCTCGGAGTCTCCTCGCTCGTTGGTAAGTCCACCACTTATTATATGTACGTCGTATCTTCTGTTTACGTATAACTGCGCTGCTAGCGGAGATGATTTAAGTTTTCATTATTACTTTATTTCACAAGACGACCATAAAAAAAAATAAAAGAATAGGAAAAGATCTTTAATTTAACACAATCTTTTGCTTTAAAAAAAATCGTTGCATTTAAAAAAGACGCACTCCCAGGACATTTCCATCAAATAATTCTTTCAAGTTCGCAATTTATCTTTTAGTGCACACATGTGTGAATCTTTTCGATGCCAAAGGAAAGAAACGACTCGTCAGTTTCGCATTACGCCGAAATGTCTCCGCACGCGCTGATTAAAAACGACGAATGTCGCACTAAATCCAGTGCTGCAAATTTGCACGAAGAAGCACAGTAAACTGCCTGAACCGCAGGACTCGCTTTCGCGTGGCTAAACGCGACTCTCCTTTCACCGCTTCAACTCGAATTCGCGAGACCCGCCGCATCAGCGCCTCGTGCCTTATACCCCCACGCCGGAAAAAAATGAAACAATAATGTCAGCGCGCCCGTCTGACCGATCGCAGAACAAAGTCCTCTCGACGCTCGAAAAAAGAAAATCCGGACCGGCCGGTCCTCGATTCGCCTTAATTAGCGAGCGCGGCCCTCCCTTAATTGCGACGAGCGCGGGGGAGGGACGAAAAATGGCGAGGATCGCGGAAGGCGCTTCGACGCGGCGTTAACGAGCGCCGGCCGGAGGACCGATGAAAAATGCGCGCGCGCACGGGGAATTGGCGCTTTTTCATCGTTGCATTTAATTAAAATTTATCGTCGCTCCTCGCAGGAGCGCGCGGCCCGGGAGACACTCGAGCGGCTTTCGCGGAGCACCGCAACGCCTCCTTCGCGCCATTCATCGTTTCTGCGCCTCGACACTATGGGCTCATCCTTCGCTGCGAAAGGGATTGGCGCTATATATAATGAGTTTTGATTATCGAGTGGAAAGGCTTTGTCTATCTGTTCAGAATTACATTTTTTTCACAAAATTTTTATAAAATTCTATCAGTCTGTAGTTTCAACCAAAATATATCTTTAAACAAGATTTCAAAATTTATTCGAGCGAACGTAATCGTTAAAAATAAAGATTTCCCGCAGATTCCCTTTTAGAAAGATTCTGAATAATATTTATTTTATATTTCGCAAATAGCTTAAACTCGAATGAAAATGAAAAAGTCCCCGCTCCATTTGCCGTGGATCCGCTCGTAAATTTTCGGGATTACCGGAAATTGTACCCGACCCAAACTCGGTTACAGCAGATTACTTTTAACTTTATTTCCGCGCAGTCGCGGCCAAGGCAGACTTGATAACAAGTACTCGCATGTGCGCCCCGGGGCACTTCTACGGTAACTCGGGGAAACCGCGAAAACTCCGTAGCAAGAGCTCCCGCCCACGATCGAGGCATTAATTTTTAATTTTTCTACTCCGCTCGGCTGCGCCTGTGCAAAGAGTAATTTCATTCGGCATTAACCAATCGCAGCTAAGCTGCTGTAAAAAATATCGAGTAATTTTTATTGAAAAACTTTAATTGGATAGAATTCAATTAACGCAGTTTTTACTCGACGCTCTTTGTACAACAATTTCTTAAAGTTCAAAGTAAGATGTAAAAATAAAAAAAAAACACTGGAAAAATTCATGCCACGGTGATTATTTAAACTGAAAAATTGAAGAAAGAAATGGAAATACAATTTACCTTAAAATGTTTTGTGCCGTTACTATTTCAAACGCGCCTAGTTCCATACAAAAATTCTTCTCTTTTATATAGATATACTTTTAATCGACTCGAAAAATGTATTTCGCGCAATTTCTCTAAAAATTTTTCTACCAGCAAAGTGAAAATTAAGCGATCGTGCGGTTTAAATTATTCCGCGTCAATCGCGAGCGATAACTTATTTCCCGACGCGGCAAAATTCCTCGCTAACCGAGGAGCGGTCTTTCGCTAACGATTAGTGGCGTGCGCTGCGCGCGGGCGGAGTCTCGAGCGACGACAGCGAAGGGACCAACGCCTGCCGCGTGGGCCGCCCGCCGAGAGCTCGGCGAGCCTCAAAACAGCCCTCGACGAGTCCGAAATCCTTGCGGGAAAACTTGGCTCAGCCACTCGAGCCTCGTCAAATTAACCACCGCGAAATTCGTCTTACCTAACGCGCCGCAAAAGAGCGAGAGAGAAAGATAGAGGAGAGAGGGAGAGAGAGAGAGAAAGGAAGGGAGCGAGGGGATTCCGAGGAAGACGAGCCCGCCGCCTACGCTTTTATACAGCCACCGGGGAAATCTAAATACGCAGCGCACCGGCTGACGAGTAGGCGCGTGGGTGGGGCGAGGTCGAGGGCGGCCCCTTTGTTCGGCGAAACTCGCCGCGCTTATGCGCGCGGATTAAATGGGCGAAATGTTTAATTGCGAGCTCAGTTGGATTTCGGTTATGGCGCGCCGTCGCGGGGGAAATGCCCCCCCCCCCCGCAGCGCCGCGGGGTTAATAATGCCGCGAGTTATTTCGCGCGTTTCGCCGCGATTGGGCCAATTTGCGACATCGATCGCCCGGCGCCGTGAATATTTTATCGCTCTGTTTAAACACTCGGCGAACTTGAGGGGGAGATCTCCGGGTGAAGTGACGCGGGGAGAATTTGAGATCAGTTTTGAAGATAAAGATTTGCATTGAGCTTATGTTGAGACTATAACATTTGCATTTTCATTTTTCTGCACGATCTATTAAATCTTGACAGTCATGAGTTTTTTCCTGCAGAAAAGATTTCCGCATGATTTCTGACTCGTTTTTAGTCCGTCTTCGAAACTTTTGTGTTTTATTTATTTATAATTTATACCTGCATTACAAGACGAAAAATTATTTAAAGCAGAAATTGAGTATTTAAAAAAATTGTAAAAGTTGAAAATCCATAATAAAAAGCACTTGCATCGCCAATAAATCAATTTGTGTCAAACGCTGTATTTTAAATTTATTGACAATTTTTAGTATTTCTGAACCAGCTCCCTCAGTAAATGAAATATTATAAAATTGAATTTCCTCTTGAAACGCATTGATCACTTTATGTAAAAGTGACTCACAAAGCGAACTAAAAATAAAGTACAGCGGCTTCAGAATGTGAAATAAAAAGTATTGTTGTTGCCTTATGTTTTCTTTAAATAAAATTTTTACCGCATATTGAAAAAAAAAATCCTGAGCAAACGCGAATTCAATGGAAAATTATTTATCCAACAATGAATGTGATTGAACATTGGGAAGTTTTATCGGCGCTCTCGTACGCCGAGCGTAGAATTTCATAGCCATTAAGCGGCATTTGAATACTCCAGAAAATCTCTCTTCTGCGCTCGTCCATGCAGCGTTCCAAATATGAACTTTTCCCTCGGCGCTCAATGAAACGCTTCAACTTTTTTTTTTTCATTTACTATCAATTTCATTCATAAACAATGCTATAAAGACTGCTATTGAAAAGACGTTTTTGAATAGACCAATCGATCGTGTGTCTAAATTTAATACAAAAAATGGATTCTTTGTTCGATGTTTCGCATTTTACTTTGTTGCACAAAAGTCTCATTATTTGTCGCCGGGAAATAGGGCTGACTAAACACTTGAAACCACTGCTTATTACACTTCACATTAAACCTATAGTGTCAAACTGAAGCACTTAAAAAAATTGACTGCAAAAAAGCAGGAGAACAAAAATGATGAAAAGCTCGCTCCGCGTCTGGGCGTAGGTTTCGAGATCGCAATCAACCATTACGTTAATGGATGCCCAACTGAATGCGATCGAGAAACAGCCGCGCGCGAGGAGCGGATGTGGAGCTGCACGCAGACGCGCGCGCAAAAAGACAGAAAACGCGCCGTCGCTCCGAAAATGTATATTATTCCTCTCAGTCTCGCGGCGCGACGGAAGATGAAATTGCGGAAAGAAAACGCATTGTTCTTGCTCTCCGTATAAATGACTCCTGCCGCGTTTTTACCCTTTTCTCCGCGTATAGTTTGTAATATACATATAGCTCTCGAAGGAAAAGGCCGAGATTAAATTATTAACCTACATTTTTGACGGTCTAATTAATACTATATATTCCACCGCGACTCTTGGAGTATGCGCAACGAATTCCGTCGATTTTAATTAAAACAACGCCGTGAGCGGTTGCTGGGGGAAATGCTTAAAAGTTCAAAAGGAATGCGCGAAAATGTTCGAAAAATTTTTTCGAGCTTTTGCCAGCCAGCGCCATTGAGGCATCCGCGCTGCATTCACAGTGCAGTTTTGCGCGGCGCGCGCGCGCTTACAAAGCTCGGGTGCTTTTGCGCGGATTTGCGTAAAATGAAGCGCGAAACATCTTAGCCGCATCGTTGCAATTAATAGATAAAAAAAAAATTTATTAAAACGCGATAAAAACGACATTTTTTATTAACTACTATGTCGATATAACTTTCCATGATAAGAGTTTAATAAAGTGTACTTTTTTTATAATCCAGTTAACGATTACTTTTCTAAATTAGGGTAAATCTTGCCGAAAGCAACTTAAGATAAAGAAACGTAATCGTGGGAAAAAAATTAACATGTAATTTTTATCTGAAGCTTGTTAAATCACGGAAAGCTCCGGAATTTCAGATAAATGTTGATTTAGATAAAATTTACAAAGATTTTCCGATAAAAATTGCGAGCGTTACAAACTGACCCAGGATTACTCAGTGTACAATTTTCAAAAAGTCAACAATGTGGAAACAATATATGTGGAATCACTTATAGCCTTTTACATGAATTGCCGCAAACAACAAAAATAATAAAAAAAAAAATCTTAATTAAGCCACCGTCGGACTGCACGGACCAACCGGCAATTAACGTTCCGCGTGCATTCATCGTACACGTCGCGCGATCAACGGGCTGCGGTGTCGCGCGCTCGGCAAACTCAACGCGACAATTGCTCGACCCGAAGACAATGTCGGCGATGCACCGCAGCCCCCTGAACGAGCCATTTTTCTCCCATAATTGCGAATCCCATCGCGCGACCCCGTTATGCATATT
Source organism: Eurytoma adleriae (assembly GCA_900480045.1). NCBI lineage: Eukaryota > Metazoa > Arthropoda > Insecta > Hymenoptera > Eurytomidae > Eurytoma > Eurytoma adleriae. The sequence continues at coordinate 161,792 of UXGC01000261.1, read as the reverse complement.
GGAGGCCCGCGGGCACGCTCACGCGCTCCTCCCCTTTGTGTTGCAGCGACGTGCGTCGGCGATACCTTCGTCAATGGGACCGCGGACGCGATGTTCAGCAGAGGCCTGGCCTGGTGCCAGGTGCCCATCGGCTACGCCCTCAGTCTGCTCTTCGGTAAGTGTTGCGGGGAGTAAAAAAAAAAGGAAATCGTGGAGGGGGGAGTACGTGCGGGAGAGGTGAAGAGCCCGACAAGAGCCCGGGCGAAAGGTAGAGGGCAAGGCTGTATCTTCTGTTCGACGCTTGGCATTTCGCGTCGATCTTGGCTCGGGATTCGGCGAAGCTACACGTGGCTCTTGCGGGAAAAATATATTTGAAATATCTTTTATTTAAAAATATACACATGAAATAATTTCTGGAAATACCTATATTTGTTTCAATTAACTTGAAATGTGTTATTAGATTTCGCAAGAGGTTTCTTTATTATCCAACAGCAGCATGAAATATATGAAATTTATTGCAGCTGCGCAGTGTTTTTAACGAATTTCTGTCGAATTTTGACAAGAATAGAGCTGCTATTGGAAACTCCGCAAAAAAGATGATAAAACAAAAATGAAAATTCATCCGCGATTTCCTCTTCAATTTTTAATCAATCCGCAAACCCCCGGCGAAACTTCGAAAATCCCGAAATGCCTCGTCCCAGCTGCGCGGCGGTAACGAGCTCGCGCTCGAAACTTAAAACGAGCCCGATGACTTCGCGCGTCGCGCCGATTTTCCATCAAGCCTGGCCTCGCCGACAATAACCCGAGCGTACAGCCCGGCGGCGGCTGGGCGCGGAAATTCGCGGCTAACGAGATCGAGCAACTTCGGGGCTTCGAAGTTGCTCGACGGGGGAAATTCGGGCCGCATTAGCGTGATTAAAATACGCGCGGCCCGCGGCCGGCCGCTTAATCGAGTCGCACGGGGTAAGTTACGTGTGGCCTGGGCCCGCAGGTGCGCTGCTGTTCGCCAGGCCGATGAGGAAGGCGGAGTACGTGACGATGCTGGACCCGTTCCAGCAGCACTACGGCGCCCGCGTGGGCGGCCTCATGTTCCTGCCGGCGCTGTGCGGCGACCTGCTCTGGTGCGCGGCCCTGCTCAGGGCCCTAGGCAGCTCGCTCAACATCGTCGGCGGCATCGAGCCCAGCCTGGGCGTCATCGCCACTGCACTTCTCACTGCTACGTAAGTAACGAACTCTTTCGACCACCTCACGCATATATTCGTCATGAGTATGTCATACATTCATCCTATTGTATACGTGGGCTTGCAATGCATACTGGATGTGTCAAGTGCGGAAAAGTATTGATCATTTTGGAGATTGATGAACCTTCTTTTTAATGATTTGGCGGGTACCGTGATTGTTATATGTTAAGGACATGATTACTTAAATTGTATGGATGTCAGGGGTGAAACTTTAATTTTGATTTTGATTTTATAATTGATGGCTCTTTAAATCGATCATTATGATTTTAAGAATTCCCAAATACAAAATCAAAACTTAATAATGAATTTATTAAACTTAATTTAATTTCGAAATTATTTTAACTGCTATTTGCAAGTATGCCTTTTTAACTTGCTTGCTTATTCGATGCAATCAAGTTAGACAAAAATTAATCAGTGCCTGTCACTTATAATTTAACTGTCAATAACAAAACTTTCATTTTATTCAAGTAAATGCAACAATAATTCAATTAAAATTATACATAAACGTAAAAGAAAAATAAATACGTGTAAATGATTTTATTTAATGTGAATTTTTCACCCAAATGGCTATAAAATCAGCTTTACTGCGTACTAATTAATAAACTGTTCAAAACGTCATTGAAGAACGTAAAACGTGTAATTAAACATTTTATGAAAGCAATGATTCATAAATGTACATAATATAACGACGTGCAAGCTGTGCGCGTTAAAAAAAAAAGAGAAAAGAAAAGCTATTGGAAAATCGGGGGCAGCGTACGTACTCGCGGTGCTCTCATTAAATTTAATAGGTATTGCGCATGACAGAACCAATCAGGAGTCATCAGTGTATTGTCCTCATATTGTGCTGTCCGAAACAAGGACTAAACTTGGTCGCAGATATTGTCGTGCGCTAGATTGAACGTCGATACATTGTCGCGTACACCAACCGCGCGGTATTAATAAAGCCGAACTAAAATCAATTTTACATACAGGCTTCGATTGAACTCTGACGTTCCACGCAAATTTCCTCTAATACGCAACTTCAAACTGACTAATTCCATTACTTTTTTTTAAACGTCACTTCCATTCACTTATTGAACAAGATGTTATTGAAATTTTTTTTTAATTTTGCTTTTTAATTGAATTTCGTCGCGATTCCACTTTTAAAAATAATTTACCCATTACTTAGTACGAAAAAAATGAAACAAATAAAAAAAATAATAAACTTATCCTACAATTAAAAACTGTCGTAGTTTGAAAAGGCTAACAACTTCTCGATTCATTTTTTCGGAGTAGTGGCTCATGTTTTTCTGAAAGAGTGAATTTTCACTTGCGAATGAATTTTAAAGTCGAAAGTCTTTCAAATTGAAAACAAAAGCTGTACACGTGAGCGCCGAAAATTCCAGTGCCATTGAGAAGCTCATAAACGGAGAAAGCATCTCAGCAGAAGTAGCGAGGGATCCTCGCGTACCTGCTTATCGAACGAGATCACGAACTCGTTAAGGAGCGGGCGAAAGAATCGTCTTTCACCGGGGGCCCCGGAATCCTCGAGGCTCGTATCGGACGGGGGCGTCTAACGAGCTCGAGTCGTTCATTCGAGAGATATTCGGAAAGCGCCGTTTCGGGACCGGATCGGAATTCGGATGCCGTCGCGCGGCACGCGACGACGAAGGTGGAAAGTCATCCGGCGCGAATTCCGGAACGATTCCGTTGCTTTTATTGCGTACGCCGTCCGGGGGCATTTTCCTTTGTGCGAGAGGCGGCGCGTTGCGCTGAAAAGTATAGCAGCGTAACTCTTGCGCCGCGCTGTTCGCTCAAAAGAGAATCAATAAATGATGTACAGATTTCAAAATCTATGTTATCTTTTTACCTGAAAATCGTAATTATTCGCGTCATTTAGTTTCACTTGGAAAACTTAAACACTAATCCATTATACCAGTTTAATTTGCGAAACGAATTACTCGTTAAAAGTCGAGCTAAACTCCGTTAAAGTGCGCGCTGAACTTTTGTTGTTACACACCGAAAAATAAATAGCGCAATCTATAAATCTTACCCGCGATTTCGCGGGGGTGTGCAATACCCCGGGGGCGCGATAAAGGAAAGTAACGACCTTCCATTACATTGCGCCGAAGCAATAAAGCGTATGCTGATTTTTCCAATAACTTTGCGGTCGGCCGCGCGCAAACCCGAAACACGGAATCTCGAAACGCCCGCAGGCCTGCAAGATCGAGCTAGACGGCCTGTAGACGGAGAAAAGAGGGAGAAAGGTAGCCAGTGTGTGTGAGAGAGAGAGAGAGAAAGAGAGAACGAAAGAAAGAGAAAGAGAAGAAAGAAGGGCGTGTATAAATTTGCAGGTATACGGTTTCGGGTGGGCTGTACTCGGTGGTGTGGACTGACGCCCTGCAGCTCGCATGCATCGCGGTGGGATTGGCGATCTCCGCGCCTTACGCCGCCCTCCACCCAGCCGTCTCCTTTGAGAAGAGCCTAATGTCCAAGGATTGGCTGGGCGACATTAAGCACTCGGACCTCGGCGAGTGGCTCGACCTCATGCTCCTCGCCATCTTTGGCGGTATACCCTGGCAGGTGAGACGCCTCAAATAAAATCTTTCGTTCTTTCGTATTTAAATTTCTTTTATTTTAAATACCCATACAAAGGAAACCTTTATACTCTATATCTTTCGAAAAAAAAACAGAAAAAGAAAAATTCACTCTAAAGATTATTTTTCTTTTTTTTTCAAATCAATCTTTAATTTAAAATTTATGGTCGATCGCGCATTGGCCGGCGTGAAAAATAAAAAAAAATGATCAGCCCGAATTAAAAGCGTCGCGATGTCTTTCAGAGCTACTTCCAGCGCATACTGAGCATAAAGAGCACGTCGTACGCGCGCACGCTGTCCCTCGCCTCGATGTTCGGCTGCCTGGCGTTGGCCGTGCCCTCGGCGATGATCGGCGTGATCGCCCGGGCCACCGAGTGGTCCACGATCGAGTCCTACAACAAGACCATCCTGCTGGACAAGGGGAACGTGGTGCTTCCCCTGGTGCTGCGTTACCTCACTCCCCAATGGGTTTCGTTCGCCGGTGAGTATACACGCCTATCCGTACCCGCCTCCCGTCCCCGGACCGGCGGCCGCACCGACGACGACCCATTTGTCATTCAAATCGCCGGGCTGATGAGCGCCGCTGCGACCGTAGTATCCCCCCTCCTCTATGCGCGTTTTAATGCTAATGCCGGCCTCTCGCCGAGCGGGATCCACCCACAGACACTTCAAGACGAGTTAATTCCGTTAATACGTGTAGCGCGCCGCCCTGCTCGGACTAATTTGAATGACTGAGCGACGAATTGATACGGGGATAATGTTAGCTCGAGTTATGCGATGAATCCTCGTTGTACGCGCGGTATTAGCGGGCACGGGAAGTTGCGCCGAAATTCGCAAATGGTTAATAGCTTCTCGTTACTTTGATAGCGGACGTTTGTCTTGAATTTTGGCCTTTTAAGAAAGTTGATAAGGACTTTCTCAGGAATGTTCATCACTCCTCCGGATTTAGTATGAGATTACGTTATAAATAGGAGTAATTTTTTTTTCTTTAAAAATAATTTTCAAATTACTGAAGTATTAAATGATACGTTAAATTAAACATTTAAGTTTTTGATGAATTACGATTTTTTTTATTAGTTACTTTAATTGCAACATTCTGAACTTGTTATATACATTTTTTTACCGTGACAACATTTATGCTCGTGCAATGTAGTAAAACATTTTCTGCAGGCCTTGGTGCTATATCAGCTGGAGTTATGGCGTCCGCTGACTCGAGCATCCTTGGAATAAGTTCCATGTTTTCGAGGAACGTTTACAAGCTCACGATAAGGCCAAAGGTAAGAACCGCACTTCTGGATTTACACGACAATTTTATGATATTTTTCTCCTCAGATGCTTTCAAGCTTTACTCATCTTTTTAGAATACATTAGTTTAATTTAATCGAGCTTTGCAATACCTTTATAAAACATTTACGAAAGCATTCCATGAAATTTTCAAGTAAAGAAAAAATCTGTACTCGAAGAATTTTTTCGGATTAATTAAATCAAAGTTTGGTATTTTTCTTTTACGTTACTGTAGTATGTCTCCTTTAGGTAGTAAATTATGTAGATAAAGGTTCTTCAGAGCTTTTTAAAATTCCCCCTTTTAATAATTTGATTTACTTAATGCAAAATAATTTTTCTTTTATAACGAAAAATACAGTAGAACCTTTATCTCGACTGCACGTTTTAGCATAAGATTTGATTTTTACGAAGTTTTCTCTTTTAACCGTAGGCTACCGAAAGAGAATTGGATTGGGTTCTTCGGATTTCGGTCGCGATAGTTTCTTTTCTTTCCGCAACAATCGCTCTTAGTGTTAGCAGTGTTTACTATTTAGCGTAAGTAATAATAAAATAAAAAAATACATTTACAAGTAGCCTTATCGTAGAGTTAATTTTTTTTTTTCACCATCATATCCTGCGTTTACTTTACACGAATTTATTTGTCACATATAATCCACGTGTAAAGAGTAGCAAGCTTTTGCACTACTTGAACGATTTCTGCATTGAATTATGCTACTGCAAAGAAAAATTCAAAGCATCCCGTAAAACAATCTCGTCCCCTTTGCAGTTACTTGTGCTCCGACCTCGTGTACGTGGTGCTATTCCCTCAACTTCTCTCGGTCATCCACTGGCCGTCGTTGGTTGACTCTTACGGATGCCTGGCCGGCTACGTGGTCGCCGTCGTCGTCCGCATATCCGGTAAGTTCCGAAGTGAAATCCGATGCAAAATTATTCCCGTATCATTGTAAACTGCACGGGCGAGAGGCGACTTGCTCGGCGAGCAAGTAGGTACAGTAACAATGAAGCAACGACACTCGGTTGCAGGTGGCGAGAAGAGCCTGGGCATCCCGGTGTTCGTCGAGTACCCGTTTTACGACCAGCGCACCCACACCCAGAAGTTCCCGTTCCGCAGCTGCGCGATGCTATCGGCCATCTTCGCCCAGCTTATCGTCAGCTTTTTCACGCGGAATCTCCTCGGGGAGGGCTACTTTCCGCGCTGCTGCGACGTGCTCAACGTCTATGCGCCCGGCAACACCAAGAATCCCAACGGCGTGGTGCAGAGCAGCTCGGGCGCCGCTTTGATCGATTGCGCCATGAATGTGAGGCCTTTTCAACGCTTTTAATTGCTACCGACCACCCCGCCCCCGCAGCCGCACCGCTCGGCGTACTCTCGCTCCCTCTTACGTGTGTGTGTGTACCTCGTCCCCCAGCCACCGTCGACTAAACTACTCGGTTTTTCTCGTCGCGGCCTTTGACTCCTCCGGGCGATTTGTTCTTTCCGCGAGCTTTTTTGACCCAACCCCGCGCCGAGCGCGCCGCTTAATTTTCGCTGCCCCCGTTTTTTGCTCGCCGCGATTATCTGGCGTTTCTCACCGAATCTTGGGCAATTGCCATAATAGATGCGATCTTTTTCAAAAAGTGTTCGAATTTCTTTTTTTAACGACGTACGGATTTTTTATGAAAAATTAAAAAATTAATTCACCTTGTACAAAAAATAACCATAAATTGGCCAGAATATGCATAATTCGTCAATTTATGGTTAATTTTTTTTATAGAACACATGACTTTTTTCTATTTTATGATATTTTTAAATCACTAATGTATTTCAATTTAGATATTTTAGATTAGATTGAAAAAATGCAGTAAGCGCTAATCATAATCGTGAAATAAGTGAGATATCAATGTAGAATACTTTCAATAATGACCGCTACAGGTTTAATAAATGCGTCAACGATTTCTTTCTGGACTATTAAACTTCACGCTTCGAGTCCCCCTTTTTGATCAAGTGAGTCAAATATTGCGTGAAAAAAGTGTCAATATAATAATATTATGTTCTCACTGGACATAAAGTAAAGTTTTCAGAAGTAAAAAGAGGGGAACATTTAATAGCCCCTGAAATGTAATGCCGTAAAATCTGAGGGGGCGGGACAAAGGAAATTACACTGCTTGACCAGTGGGATATAAAAAGACATAATATACTGATCAAAATATTCGAGCTTTTAAGCCAGAACAATTTCTTTTATATTCGGCTTACAAAGCTTAAATGGAACGTTAAAGAAATTGATATCGTTATTTCGATATTTCTGTTAGTCTGAAATTGAAAATGAATTCTTCTCACAATCCCTGTTCACAATAAACTTCAATGAAGTTTTTAAAAAGGAGGAGAACAAATTGTCTGCTGATCTCTTCTTTTTATTAAGGAAATTTATCTTTTACCACCTAAATTTCTCAGCTAAAAGATAAATCCGCGTCAAAAAAAAAAAAAATGTTCCTTTCGTGCATTTTTGAACATATGCAGCCTAAAATCCCCTAATTCGCAGGACGCTTCGCCGGGCCACTTGTCGGACGCGCCCACGCTGTCGAGCAGTCGCACCGACGACGCGAGCAGCACCGACACCCAGCTCCAGCAGTCCCAGGGCCGCTACGAGACGATAAGCGTGCTTTACACGGACGCGAAGCCGCCGCCGGGGAGCGCGGTCCACAAGGCGAACCAGAGCCTGCAGGGCCTGCACAATCTGCGCGAGTCCATGAGCCCGAAGCAGACGGCCTCGGTGTCCGGCCGGCCGGGCCAGACGCTGCACCACTCCAACCACTCCAGCATGATGAGTTCCGTGGCGCCCGGCCAGATTCTCGGGGTGAAGAACCTCACTCTGACCCCCGCCCACATGTCCGACTGCATGGGCCCGCAACCGCCTAGGATCATGAGCCCCTCCACGCCCTCGGCTATCGGTAAATATTTTGCTGCTTTTATCGCTTCTCAAATTTCTTTTTCTTAAGAATTTCCGTATAGAGATTGTAATTACTATTAAAAGAGAAATGATCGTTACTAGTATTATAGAGATTATTTTGTCGCCCCTAACGAAGAAAAGCACATTTCGCGATTCCCCATGAAGAAAAGCACATTTCCAGTGAAAGAAAGTAAATTTCGTGAGCTTCCCTCTTGAACAACACATTGGTAAAAAATGTTAAAAATTTTAAAACCGTTTAATGAACGTTCTCTTGAAAATTTGTGCTGTTAGTCCCACAAAAAAGACACATTTTGCTAATTTCCCATCAAAAAACTTGAAAATTCCCAAATTTACTTTTTTTCGCGGCAAAATTCGAAAAGTGCTTTTTTTCGCGGCAAAATTCGAAAAGTGCTTTTCTTCGCGGCAAAATTCGAAAAGTGCTTTTCTTCGCGGTAAAATTCTGAAAAGCGCTTTTCTTCGAGACAGATTTGAATTCCGCTTTTCTTCGTTAGGAGCGACAATTTACTGTATATAATTGAATTGCAAACAAATAGTTGCTAAAAAGTTAGCGTACAAAAGGCATTATTATTAAAAAACATGTGCATTAATCAAATTCATTTTTATGAATTTAGGTACACCGTACGCCAAAGTACCCACCACGATTATAACCAATGGAAGGTTAGAAGGCGAGAAGGTAGGCGGAGATCGCAGCAATATGGAGTTGAATCTGAACCTAACCGACGGCACTGGAATCGTTAAAAAGAATATAAAGGGCGTCAAGCTTATCGGAATGGAAGGTGGAACTTTAAGACGACCTTCTTTGCAAGTAAATAATTTAATGTTTTTTCCACAAAATTTTCAAGATGTTTTTTAAAAAATAAAAACTTAAACAAAACATAGCAATTATTAGCGTACCTAACAAAAGGGCATTGTACCCAATATAGCGGACTCGCAGTGCTCGTGCATAATTATTTTAATGATAAGGACCACGACGGCCCATTGGTATGACGTCAATATTTAAATAGCATGAACGATTTCTTTGTTAGAAAATAAGCGATAAGAATGTCATTCTTACCGACCAAATGACGACAAAGCTGCGTGAGTCTGCAACGAGAAACTTTCTTCTCCGGTGTATTTCTCAGAATCCACCAGTAGCACCAGAAATCAAATTAAATAATCTTTAGGATTTTTTTTATCAAATTGATTAAACAAATTAAATGAATTCAATAAATTTTTAATCTTTTTCTAATTGGATTAAACTTGTAGTTCGCAATGCCCTACTGAAAATGGGCGCGTTTTTGCGTCGCTTTTTCGAGAAAAAATAAAAGACGCAACTAATTGCGCAATTAATAGGGGACGATTTGTTTATTACACTTGTTTTAAAAATTCAAACTTTTAAAATATATAAAAATTATTTTCAATAACGTATCCTATTAGTTGCGTCTTTTTTTTCTCGATAAAAGCGACGCAAAAAGTGACGCAAATATTTTCAGTAGGGCTTCTTTCAACATCTGGATACAAAAGAATAAACAGTTCTTACTTTTGAACAAATTGTCGGATAAAAAACACACATTTAACACTTATTTTAAATACAATAAAACTGTCACAAAGTTTGCTACTACTGATAGTGCGAGAAGCCAATTGATTTTGATTGCAACCCGGCAAAACGCTCCACTTCGCGTCCGCGTCTTATCCGTGCGGTGTCGAGTCGACGACTGACGCTCTCTCTCCACTTCCACAGTCCGCACTCGTGAATAAGCAGTATTGTTTCAACAGCAGAACGCGACAAAATTCTCCGCAGTAACACAAATACGGTTTTAACATTCAGCGCTTTACTGCACCGCACATAAATCCAAGGGTCACGTTCATTTTACGCTTCCACAGTCCTTCGCGGTCCTATTGAATTCAACCGGTAGTAAAAATACAAATGCGAAGTAATAAAAGTCGTTGGGGTTTTTCAGGGTCAGCAGCAGGGTACATTCTCGCCGACGCCTTCGGTAGAACTGGTGAACATATTCGACAGGCGGCAGAGCAGCGGCTCTTATGGACCCAGTTCGCTGTCGCCTATCCCGGGCGTCGAGGCGTGCAAAACCCACGGCACGGCTGTCAGCGGCCAGGGCGGCACCGAACACTGTCGAATAAAACGTGGAATCGTCAGGCATCACAGGTAGAAATGTGCACTGGATTTTTTTCCTTGAAACTCCATTCAATCTCGAAAATAGTTTAATTTTCATTTTGCTCCGCAAAGGTGCAGCATTTTCATAAAATTGCTATTTACTTCGCGAAACAGCATCAATCCAAAACAAGAAAAATTTTCCGCTTCCTCGTAATTTTTAAAAAGTGCACCCACAAATTGAATCTCGCTAAACTTGTGAAATGTTCAGCTTCAACGACACGGGCGACCGGGCGCTGACGACGCTGGCGCGCCAGCCGAACTACCCGTCGATGCCGCTGCGCCCGGACGACTGCCGGCTGACGCTGCGCAAGGACGGCCAGAAGAAGGTGGGCTGCGGCGGCCAGATGAGCCGCTACTCCTCGGTGGCGGACGAGCGCGGCTTCGCCGAGGACGCGGTCACCCGGCTGTCCGGCGCCACGACCCTGCGCCGCGAGAAGAGCTGCAAGTCCGCCCACCTGCGCTACTCGTCCTGCGGCACCGACGACACCAAGTCCGGCCTCATGGGCCACCTGCTCGTCAGCCCCACCTACAGCATGTACAACTCCAGCGTCAAGGGCTGCAACTACTTCGTCGCCGACGACGAGGCCGTCAGCAGGTTCTAAGCGACGTCCGATTTGTCTTTGATTCACTTGAGCTGGAAAATCGAGAGATTTCAATTGCTTTGCGAATATTGTTGAAATAATTTTCTTTTTTGTTTTCATACATGACTGATGCGAGGTTTTATTAGCAAATTTATGACACGACAAAACTTTATTTGAGCGTATACCTGATGGAAAATGTATTTGTAATTGTTTTTAGCAAGAACTGATTTTTAATTGACTTTGGAGTCATATTAATCTAAATTAATTGAATGTCTACTTCGACGTAAATACAAATGACATAATATCGGTGACAGCGTTTACAATATTTTAAATTCAGGTATGAGCACTGATTATGACATTTATTATACGCAGATTGCTCTTTTATATTACAAATTCTACTTTTAAAAAAAGACCAATTTTCCAACAGAAAATTATTTTAATAAATTTATACTTTATCTTCTCATCATCTCTTATTAATCTTTCGTATATAATATGTATACTTTACACGTATAACCGTATAATCATATTTATTTATCTGCCGTATTTACTGCATATTCGTATACCTAAAATGGTATATAAATCATCTTCTAATTTAACGACTGTACATAATATTCTCAAATTATTTTATAATTTATACACAAAATACTCGTTGTTTATAAAATTTTGTATTAAAATTGTTACATTCAGTAACAATCACATGTAGCTTGACTAATACAGTAATACACTATGAAGGAAATAATAATCATACACCGTGTAAATAAATATGTAATGATGATCGAAGTATGAAATTTAAGAACACAATTATTGAATAACATTAACGTCGATGATCTCAATAATAAATAACACACGAATCGACGAAATAAACGTAAAATTATTGTATTCTTTCGGTTGTTAAAAAAAAGAATTAACACAGAGTGAGATAATATGCAAAGTTATAGCATGTGACCTAAAGCATCGTGTCTAACAGTAGGAAAACGTCCGACAATGTGCAAATTCACGGTAACCCAAACAAAAAAAATATTTTTGCACCGAAATAGCAAATTAGCAACGTAGTTCATATAGATCCGTATGTAATGATCAAGAGGACAGACTTGACCAAAAACATTTTTTACAATCCTTCTTAAGACAGAAAGTACTTTTAAAATTTCGTAAAATAAAAAATTTAAACTGATAACTAACTGTACACTGAATTAAATATAACGCTTTTAAAAGATAAATTTTGACTAATAAAATGAATGATAAAAAGAAATTGATAATGTATGTACAATTTATTTTTTATAATAGAATGTGCATTAAAATCTTCTGAACGTTCTATCTTAAGAGTCTGCTCTCTTGAAGGCATTAAACAAAGTAAACTAAAAACACAAAAAATAATCGTTGTGAAATAAATTGTAGCGGTAGTCACCGCGTTATGTTGTCTATATGCGCGGTTTCCCTCGCGCTCGATGTAAACGCAATTAAATATAAATATAAATTAAATGAGCGTAACAAGTGTTGCAGTCCATAACTTTTAACCGAATCGCGAGCGTTTTTTCTATGAGCCTTTTTACGACCTTTCGAAATTTCTACTAACTCTATATACCCAAGCGAGAAACTTTTTGCTTTCGCATTTTTTCGAGCGTACCTTTTGCACGCTATTTTCGATGTATTTTCGCTGATTGCGTTTTCGATCCCCGACTTTTTTTAATAAGGAAAAAATTTTCTAAATTAGATTTAACAAGCATTATACTATCAATATCAAATATTTTGATATATAGGTAATATTAATTTTTTATTAGTGCAATATTGTTTGAATCACGAACTTTTATTGAGCGTTAATTAATTAATGTTAATTAATAAAGTTTTTGTAAATAAATTTTGCGCAATGTTTTTTAAGACTTATCATTGTAATAATTCAAAATTTTGTATTTTCGATTTTTGGTAAATAGGAAATTACGTTTTAGTGATAAATATTAACTAGTAAGAATTATTCAAAATGTACGCTAATCCCTGTGCATCTTGGTGTTCTTGATGCGCAACGCACGCGTATTGTCTCGAAACTTTTTCACTTCGAAACTAAATTTTTATGACCCCGCGTTTTTTATAGCTAATTATATCCCTTAATATGCACAAAACGCGCGATTTTATGTACTTTTGTAAAAAAAGAAATTGAAAATAAAATGTACATCTTATGCCTGTTGTCAGTATTATGACTTTAGAATAATATCGCGAGGAATGAAATCATGTTCTTCTCTCGTTTGATGCGTGAATGAATTAAACGTTAAGTGTCAAGCTAAAAACCGTAATAATTTACGTAGAAAAATTGTGTGTAATGCTCCTACATTTTGGCGATTGTAGATTTTAAGCAATATGACGAAAAACGAACTTTAATGTAAACTGAAAATCGTCACTTAATCGAAGCAAAATTAATTTTTATTTTTACGAATGTACGACTTACGAGGAGAGGCTTGTACAACTTGCAGGTCCTAAAATCTCGAAAATAATTCTTTGATAAAGAATAATGAACAATTTTGTTCAATACGAAATTTCCAGATAAATATTCAATATATTCGGTTTAAGAATCGTTTATTACAGTTTGAACCATCCTCTCCTTGTTATTTAACATTAGGTTTTAACTCATTAATTAATAAAAAGTAATTATTGTATCGATTAATTTTGAATTGCAAATTAATAAGAACTAATGATTAGTATGAATACGTGAAGAAAATCACATCAGTGTATCATGATTGAGTGATTATTTTGTAAAGTGCCTCGAAATTTTGAGAAAAATAAGGAAAAACAAAGGAAACAAAATCGAGTCTTCGAAAAAGTGACACTCTCACGTACTTACACCCTTAATTGGCAGGCACTACTTTCTTGTGCAAGCTATTGTATAAAAATTATAATTATAATGAAAAAAATAAAATAAATAATAATAAATGTAGCGATAACCGAAGAGAAGTATTTAAAGATGATGTATGTAACGTATAAATATTACAGAAAAAAAAAGAAATCAACTCATTAGAGATATAAAAGTATGATTTTCCTTTCCACGACGTCGCTCAAAAATAATGTGAACGATGTCCAACGTGAATCACGTGCCAAAGCTTAGGAGTTAACAATTTAGTGTTTAACGCAATTTGCGAATCTCGTTACCACTGCGAATTGGCAAAGGTCGTGAGAGTCAGCGTATTTACCTATTACGGCGAAACGAAAGTGCTGCTCATTGGCTTCACTTTATATTGCGTACCTGAAGCAAAATTATTAGAGAATAAAATCGGTTCGTTTGATTGTTTTTCTTTAATTCTCTTGTTTAGTTCATTTCGTTGTATTGTTTTTGTTAAATTCTACTTTAGTAACAAAAAAATCACTTTGGTGCTAATTACAATTTTATTGCAATTGACAGTTTTTTCATTGTCGTGTAAAATTTTTATTTTAAATGAAGTTTGTTAGCAGAAATCACCCAAATCGTTTTAATTTTGCTTTAGGCCGATCCTTAATATATAGTATATAGAGTAATAACAAGAGTTGTTTAGACCATAAGTGTGTAAGTTGTTCGATTGGAGGAATATGAAAATAATCGCAGCAGTTTCTGTTTGTAATTCAAGTAAACATTTTGAAATTCTTTAGAGCAATATCTTATTGTAAATTGTTTAAAAGTTCTTTATTATTTTATGTTACCTATTTTTTAATTCAAGACTTTAGTAAGAATACTAAGAATTTTTATTCTATCTGTGTAAGTTTCTTAAGTAATAGTTTAGTATCATTCACTACTGTTTTGTACCCATGATGTAAAAAATTATATATAATCAATATCGAATAAAAAAATAAAATTTTTTAGTCCGCAATATATCTTTTAATAATTTCATTAATGCATTATTTCGAAGATAGCAATATAAGTGTCTGCCTCAAATCTTAGATATAAAATATGCATTAAAGAATTCGTTAAACAAGTTTAACAATCGTACTTGTTCAGCAAAAAGTACGACATCTGTCAATAAATTTTCAAATCACACAATGGCATAACACTTCAATTTGCATGAAAATTATGCTAATAATCATCATATATATAATCAGTACGTTTAATATCAATTATGCAAAGCTAATATACTTAAATCATTTAAAAAATGCATTTTCAACAGTTAACTATGCTGTAAAAAATTATCAAATAAAATCTAACAGAAATACACATTTTATAAAACTAAAAGATAATAAATAAAAAAACTAAAAAGTCATATAGATAAATAATCATTCACAAAGCGCGGTAAATACCTTTTCTAGTGAATTACGCGAGTCATACACATAGAAGTATTATGCATGTAGAGTACAACTTTCAATAACGCATCTGTAGTAACAAAGTTCTAGTTAAAACTCGCTAAAAATTTCTGTAATTCGTTTCACCAGACAAAGTAAAGTGCATTGTGTAACTTTGATTACAGGTCTTGTGTTTTCACAATATCAAGTATTTCAGTTATATGTTCATCCATATGCAGTAACAACTCTTGCAGCAATGGATACCGATTCTGACAATGTCCGCAAAAGTAATCATGAGCAACATCCATATGCTTACTAAGGAGTCCTTCGGATTCGAATATCAAGCGATTGGGGCAATAATCGCAAATGTACACTTTCTGAACCAGGGTCACAAGATCATTAGTCCTGTGACATTGTTGCTGCTGCTGCCATTGAATTTGTTGATGAAGATGGTGATTTTGCTGTGGCTTGCTTTGGCTTGTTTAATTAAGAAATAATGTCAGTTTTTTGTGAATACGAACGATAGAAAAATTGATAAAAAATAGTTTTGAACTAAATGGGCCAAATTTAAAGATAAAAAACTCACCTCACTGATTGCTGCTGCTCTTGTGACTGAAGACAATTGCTTGAAGTCGATGTGACGTCGCTGAGGTGGCTAGAATATCTTTTTGCATTGCATTGAAAGTTCAATTGCTGCTGCGGTGATATTGTTACATCTTTAATTATTCGTGGCTCGGTCTTGGATTTGTTTGAACAAACTTTGACATCTGGATTCGACGGTAAATAAATACCCTGTTTAAATAAAAAAATTAATGTAAAAGAATAAAAATTTTTGATTATTATTATACAAAAAAAATTCTAATATGCAAAATTTTATAAAATATTTTATAACGGGCGCGAAAAGAGCGTGAGAAACTACTTGCTTATTAATTACGTAAGGTATAAAAAGTATGAAAAAAATTTAACACAAGAAATGTACAACTAATAGTGAACAAACAGAAATATTGATGAATTGTACCGTATGTGTAAAGCAAATGCTTTGCACACTAAGATTGCAGAATTTATTTTACGTACGTTACATCTAGTGCGAGAATCTCAAGCTTTACAAATTGAAGATAGGCACGAAAACTAGCATTTTGCGCACGCAGAATTAAACAGTTCCATAACTCTGTACAGTCTATATTAACTTTTGATGTAAACGAAATTAGAAAACAATTATAAAATTCCACTTACAGACGACGTATTTGTACTCGTAGTGGGCAGAACAATATTTGTTTGAAACGTTTTACTAACTGTAAATTCCCCGGGTACCTGAGAAGAACTTGGCCTATTTGAAGAAATGGGCAAACCAGGTGGTGGTGGTCCATGTCGATCTAAATAATTGCTCATAGTATGCTGAAGAATATTTGATCGGAAGTTCAGAGTAGAGTTGTTAACATTCAAAGAGTCAGCATTGATCTTAACATCATTGGAAGAAGTCGATGAGCAAGGCTGCGGCTGGTACTGCAAAGAATTGTGGTGAATTTGAGGAGGATTGACCTGATCTACTGGATTCACCTTGTTAATTTCTGAAAAAGAAATAAATATTAATCGTACTTCGTCTGCGATAGATGTTTTTTTTGAAGTAGAACCTGTTAAATTTTTCAATAAAATGATTAAATAAACAAAGTATGAACCACTGAGAAATAAATGATCATGCAAATACGAAAAGTTGCACTTCGCAATATAAACTTTCAAGTAATTCTGTTAAGTTCTGAGATAATTATTGTATATTAAATATAAAAATATATAAGAAATATGATAATCATAAATAAATTTTAATGCTTGTGGTATCTAAACGTAAAAATAATGTTTCTATTTATTACCCTTTAATAAGGCTTGCGCATTGAGCATAGCTTGTTTTTGTTTTGTTTTTGAAATAAATCTATTTTGTGGTTCATTCATTGATCTTTTTTCAGTTTTACATACTGACGGAGTCCGTTTTGTTGAGAATTTGTCATCTGCATTCTCTTCTAGTTGGCTTTGCTCTTGATTTGATATCTTGAATGGTTCTGGAGTAAATGAATGTGCACTTGTAGTACCATTTGCCATTTCAGTTCTTGGAATCGATGTACTGGAAGTGCTGTTTTCTCTTACTTCAATGTTTTTGAGATCTGGATATTTTACTGTAAAGTATAAAGTACACTTTTCTTGAAGAAGAAGCTATAGGTATATCATAAATATTGAATATGGTTGTTTTTTTTTTTTTTTTTTTAATAAAAATGATTATATTACCTGAACCATTGTATTGAGTAGTGAAGTTACTGCTTGCATTCACAAGAGAAATAGTAGAAACCATTGAAGGGCTATTCGATCTCGAATTGAGGTGTATCCTTTTTACATTTGACTGATCTTCTGGTTGCCCTATTAAATAATATACCTGAAAGGTATTTTGATTTGTTACAATATTTGTACTGTTTTGGTTAACAGCAATATGATTATCTTGTTTCTCTTTGCTCATTGTAGATGCTGCAATTCCATTTTCGGAAGTCACAACATCATTAGTCTCTATAGCATTAGTATGATCTTTTTCGAGATGTGCATCTAGTTTACGTTTATTAGTGTACATATTGTTGTCAAGCAGCTTTACACTTGATTTTTTTAAATGTTCTGCATCATTTGCACAGCTTGAAGAACTTAATTGTTCATTTACATTTCTTCTTCAGAAGAAATTCTTGGTAGCGGTTCCAAAATGTCGCTTAGAATTGCGTGTACTTTCCGTGGTTCTACATGAAGAGGCACAGAAATATTGTCAGCAAAATGATGCTTCACAGACCTGATAAACCGCGCAGCGGTGATGGGCTGGTTCCGAAATTTTGTTCTTCTTATTGGACTCATGGTATCCTCTATACCCTGATCTGCAAATGTATATATTTAAAAAAACAAACAAATATTTTTATTACATTTTTAGTAGTTACTTATACGTTACTCACCGACTGCCTTGCTGATAAGTGACATTGAAGAAATATGGAGCTATGTGGAGCTGCCGAAGGACTCAGGTATCTACTACAGGTATATCTTTTTGTTTCGCGCTGCCACTAAATACGTGCTGCCGCGATTACGCAAATTGTCATAACTGACATCAACAATGATGTCGTTAAGTATAAAGAATAACTGTTAATTCGAAATTTAATGCGACTTAACTATTTTAAACTTAAATAAAATAAAATAGATTTGATGCAGAAACAAGTATTTTAGAACACCTCACTAGTCTCCGAAGTGAACTAGTCGAGTGCTCGTTATGCAGTGATTCCCTTTAGCCCGCTCGAGAGAAGGCCTGCATGGAGAACTGCGAAGAGAACAAAGACTCGATACCGTGACCAATTTTTTCGTTTTATGAAATAAGAGCCCTTTATGGTCGCTGAGGCACGTCGGTTAACGATCGACATTTACGATCGTCTGCTCGAGAAATTCTTTGACATAAGGTCGCCGGTTGGACTTCTATGATGAATAGTTTTCTTGCGAATTCTAAACTCTATTATGTTACGGTTGTTGACGGATTGATGGGAACAGGAAAACTTCACTTAAGAGAAAAAGTTTTCAAGGCCATTATAAAAATATATAAAATTTACTTGCGATCGTACATACTTTTCTTGCTGAAACCGATCAACATACAACTATGTTTATTTATTACAAGAAATATACTATTTTAACAGATGCAATAATTCCGAGAGAATACTATGTAGTATGTTTATAATGATAGTCCTGGACTTTATCATTCATTCAATTAAACAGGTTAAAGTTAATTACCTTCATAAATTCGTAATTTTTTAATTGTAAAATCTTAATTACTTATATATTATTTTTTAAATTGTTAAAGTAATTTCATTAAAATAAAAATAAACAATTCTGTGAAAATTAACTTTGGAAATTGACTCTATAGCCTTACATAGAGATACTGCTATATAGCATATTATATAAATATTTATAAAAGTAATAATTAGTTGGCTTAATATCAATCACATAAAGTTAATATACTTATATCAGTGATTATAAAAGTAATTTGCAGAATTTTTATACTATTATCTCTTAAAAATTAAAAAAAAAAGTTAAGGGAAGTGCACCATTTACAAAAAACAAAAAAATAAAAAAAGAAACTAAATTATGATTCATAATGTTCTCTTGAGTTACTACTCCGATCCAAATATTAATGAATATCCAAGATCTAGTTTACAGAGTTCATTACCATGTACCGCTATTACTTGTTTCGCCGAGGTGTTTCCTGTGCTCGTCAATATGTTGATATAACGCTTGACGCGTTGGGTATCGATTCTGACAGAGCTGGCAAGAGTAATTGTGAGCGTCATTCACATGCTGGTAAAGCAGCTCCGCTGATGCGAACTTTAACTGAATGGGACAGTAATCACAAAAATAGTGAAGATTATCCAGATTCGCCTGCCGAACTTTCGAGACTGGGGTCAAAACTTCATTTACACCATGCCTCGCAACTGCTGCCGTTGAATTCGCTGTTGCACTGTTAGAAACGTATCTCATCGACTGTGGCTGTTGTTGAGCAGGTAGACAATTGAGTAGAATCGATGTATTATTAACCAAATTGTAATGTTGAACATTACTGCAGTGAGTAGGATATCTTGTTCCATTGAATTGAAAGTTCGGTTGTTGCAGTGGTGTTATTCTCACTTTTGTAAGTAATTGTGGCTTGACACTGGATGTATTTGAATATTCTTCATCAGCTTGATTCAGCGGGAATTTATCGCCAACCTATTATTTAAAAATTTCATGAGTTTAATTTCATCAGTTAGAAAAAAAATTGTATTTCATTAAAATAAATTATCGTAAAAAAATATTTTCTATTATTTTAGAAAAACATTTTAATTAACATGCAATATTTAATCAAATATTTAACTCTACATACAGTCCATGCTAACAATTAACTTAATATTCCGATACAAATGCGAAAAAGTTGTTTTTCGATAAAATTTGTTTTATGAGCCTGAATGATGCGAAGGTAACAACCGCACTCGTCCGATAATCATTCGCGCATTGATTAATATTTTATAAAACTATGGCGAAAAACGACGATTTAGTTAATACTTTCAATAAATGGCATTTTACGTACGGACTATTGTTTTATAAATTAAAAAATTCCGCTTACAGTGGACATATCTGTATTGAGAGTGGGCTGTAGAATATCTTCTTGGTAAGCGCTACCAATTTTGTTCTTCTCAGCTAGTTGAATAGTACATGGCCTATCAGAAACGGTGGAACTAGTTAATCTAGGATTCAGAGGTAGTGGTCCAGCTTGAACTGAAAAATTGCCACCTACGTTGGTCGTGTCAGTGTTCTGTTGAATATTTGATTGGAACTTCGAAGAATCGTTTTTAAAACTAGAAGAGGAAGTATTATCATTAACTTCATGGTCTTGTAAAGGACACTGCTGACTTAGAAGAGGATTGTCTTGATCTACAGGATTCACCCCATTCATTTCTGAAAAATCGGTAATTAATAATTGTACTTTACATCACATTTTATTCAATTATGTTATTTAAATATGAAAATATAAAAAAATATAAGTGAATGATTTATTTTAATATATAACAATTTTTTTTTTATTTATTACCAGTCAATGAAGCTTGTGAATTTGGTTTAACTTTTTGTTCCGTTTTAAGAATAAGACTATTTACTGGTTCATTCATTAAAGCTTTTTTGGATTGCCAGTCCATTGGAGTTGATCTTCTTGAGAAGTTGTCAACTGTATTCTGTCGTGGTTGACTTTGCTTTTGACTTGATGGCGATCCGTTGGTCCATGGAATTGTTTTATCTATTACGGCTGCAGTTTTCTCTTTTGAGTATTTGCTTAAATCTCTATTAGCGAACAGAATCGCAAGTGGTCCTGGAGTTAAAGTAGGCATACTTGCAGTATTGCTTGACATTTTGAGTCTCGAAATCGATCTACCGAAAGTGTTTTTCTTTCTTATTTCGATGATTTCCAATTCTGGAGTCTCTACTTTTGTAGTTATCTCTTTCATATAAGAATCTAAAGCAAATAATTTATATAGAAATTAACAACCGTTAAAAATTTTTTTTCTCATTAAATAATTATATTTAATAATATAAAACTGTATTACTAGAATCTTTGTAATCAGCAGTGAAGCTGCTATTTGTAGTTGATACAGTAATAGGAATATCCATTGCAGGGCTCTTAAAAGTTGCGTCGAGACGTATCGTTTTTACATTTGGTGGATCTTGCAAAGACTGACTCATCGCATTTAAGTTCAACATACATGGCTCCAAATCTAAATCTACCACTGTGATGGATTTTCTTTTCAATGTAGAATCTGTAAGAGAGAAGAGAGAATCCACAAGTAAGAACTATAAAGTTTTTCAGTAAAATTGTTGAATAAGCAATTTATAAACAACTTTCAAAAAAATAATATAAATTTATAATTTTTTAATAATTATGTTTCAATGATAAATAATTTTAAAATTATTGTTTTATTGTTCTTTCATTTCATTTTTTAATAAATATTATTACCAGAATTATTATTGCTAGTAGTTAAGTTACTTGTAGTAGCAAAAGGAATAAGACAATCATTTGCACAACTATTAGGTCTTGATTCAAAGCACATCTTTTTCACAGTCTGAAGTTCTTGTGGTGACTGATTCTTTCTTTTTAAATTCAACACAGTTGGCTCAAAATCTAGATCTACTACTGTGATGGGCTCTCTTTTCAATATAGAACCTGTAAAGATTTTCAATAAAATTAGTTATTAAATAATCTGAATATGAATAAGTGTATCTAAATATGAATTACCAGAATTGTTGTTACTAGCAGTGAAGTTTCTCTTTGAAGTTACAGTAAAAACCGGAGAATCCATTGCAGAACTATTAAATTTGAAGCTGTTCTTTATTGTTTTTTTCTCAATTTGAGAATCTTGACCAAGATTATTTTGATTTGCTTGACTTGCTTGATCAGCATCACTATGATGGCCTCGTTTCTTATTACCCATTGCAGTTGTTGGTGCTAAATTTTTGGGGGTTGTAGCATCTGTAGATCCTATGAGAGTAATGTGCTCTTTTTCCCAGAGAGAAGTCATATTTTTTATCCATGCTATTCCATGTGATTTATTATCATATCGCTTACTTGATTTTCTATTTATATCTTTAGAAGAAGCTGGATTTGTATCTATATCATTAGATAAAGTATCTGCCTTTTCTTTTGAATCTTGTGAAATAGCCTCTGGCTTTATATTTTTATTTGATAGCTCTGAAATAAGGTTTACCTCAGCTCTACCATTTTCATTTACAATACATGTTTTATTTTCGTTAAAAACGCTATCAGTGACAGGATTGATTATCTTATTTTCGTTCTTTTCTAAAATGTCTTGAATTTTATTACTATTTTTTTGTTTTACTTTATCAATTTCATTTGATATTTCAGAATTGGTGACTTTTTCCACTTGTATTCTGATAATCAAATCAGGGCTAGTTCCAGAAGTATTTGGAAATTTATTTTTATTTGGACTATCGTAAGATTTAGCCATACAGCAGTTCTCTATAAAAGATTGAATACTTTGATATTTTGAAATATCCTTAATACTGACAACATGAAACTCATTATTTGATGCAATGTTATTCGACTTTACATTTGCATTTTTTAAATTTATTGAAACTTCTTCTTTTTTGGTAGATGAATTCAATGAACATGATGTATTATCATTAATATCACTTTTTACAATATCTGCCTTTTCTTTAGCATCTTGTGAAACAGGCTCTGGCTTGATATTTTTTTTTGATAACGCTACAATAAAGTTTACTTCAGCCCTAACATTTTCATTATTTAAACAAGTTACTTCATTATTCAAACACTTTGTAATATTGCTTGAATCCGTTATTGAAATATCTGCATTTGCATTAAACAGAGCTTTTGCAGTAGAAACTGATTGCAACTCTTCATTATGATTGGAAGAAACTAAGCTTTGTCTACAACTAAATTCATTTTCTTTCACATCATTGGATTCAACAACTTTTTTTGAATAATCCTTTAATTCTTTGTCAGCCACATCTGAATTTATTAAAATTATTTTATTTTTACTCCTTGTAATTCTACCTTCAATTTCATCCTTTTTATGTAATTCATTATTTGCATTAATTCTTGGCCTTAAAATTCTTTTAGTTATATTGTTAACTTGATTTTCATCTTCTAAACTGCAATTTTCAAGTTTGTTGTCAATATTTTTCGACTGTTTTAAAGAAGTTGAATTACTGTTGTCTTCAATTGAATTTGAAAAATTATTTACACTACTTTCTTCTGTATCCTTGTTTTCCAAATAATGTAATTTATCGACGACATTTGCAGAACTATAATAGTTCATTCTGTAAATGAATCAGCATATTTATTTTTGAGTCAAATTGTTTATATTGAGGACGTGGATATCCTACGGATTATATGCTCGATCAAAGTTACTTACTCAAACAATTTAAAATAATGGAGCATTTCAATCTCCATGTTACCGCGGTCATTGCTACTGCAAATGAGACCCAAATCCTCTGGCCATGCCATGAGAACTTGTAGCTCGTTCTGACAGCGATCTTTTTGAAGAGCCCTCCGGAAGTTATAAATTTGATTCTGTGTCAATCCTTCACAATTTTTGTTATTGGTCACATTCAGATTACCACATCTAAATATTATATTATTGACTACATATGCGATTACTTCAGAATTGGGTGTTTCACCCTTGAGCATGGAATCATAAACCTCCATGCAAATGTTATCATTTTCGTGCCTGTAAATAAAATTACTATTGACTGAAGACGCCCATTAATTTCGACCAGTAAAACGAAGAAAAGAAAAAGACTTTAATTTTAAAAGGAAGAACAGTGGTGGAGTCAGTGTTCGAAGCTAAAACGCACGTCGTACCTGCTAATAACGAAGTAAACAAATATGTAGGCAGAAGATAAAAGCCACGGATGAAGTTCGTGAACCCGGAGGCCTGCCATTGATCGTACTAGTTTCTGGATAAAATTCAGAGACAAGCCTGATCCTTCTTTCAATTCCGTAGCTCCTAGCAGTGGCTTCGATATATCCTGATGAATTGCGATTACTTGCTGCGATTCCACATCATGAGGCACTTTTATGTGTTCGGCGAACAAATACTTCACAGCCCTGATAAACCGCACAGCGGTGATGGGCAGATTTCGCATCTTCCTTGTTAACATCATCTTAGGTCACCAAGATCGCACTAATAATCCTCAATGCTAGTATTTTGTTTTTGTTTTCTGCGCACCAGGAACTGCCGGCAGTGCCGGTGCGAACACGCTCACCTTGGAAATTGAAACATGCAGCCTTGTACTGCTGCGACACAGTCGCCGTGATCGGTAATATGTATATGCGTACACTTATAACAGTTATAACAGTATACTAATAGTATAACAGTATAGTAATAATATAATAGTGTACTTTGAGAGCGGCAGTTAATGAACAACGGGGACATTTGGCCGAAGTAATAAAAAAAAATTCTATGCATCCCTCTGGTAGAATATAATCGCGTCGCTATTTTTTCTTCTTCAATTCAATATTTGATTACAATAAGATTTCACACGTTGAAGTTGAGCGTGACTTCATGGTTTTATATACTACACATATATTTATTTCTACCCTTGGTGAAGACTTACGTTGCTAATAGAAATATTAAATTGAAAAAAGAAAAAATAATATTTAGCGGGAAACGAATGTCATAACTATATATAGATAGTTTGAACAAAAGATATTTTTAATGCAAAGAAAAAGTAATAAAATACAATATTTGATACAGGAATAAGCTCGGAAATAAGCGTAAGAACTAGACACGGCTCAAAATAATTTTTCTACGTACCTATAATTCTCCATTGAAGATATTAGCAATAACATTATACTGAAGAGCTATCGTAAATTAACTATAGGTATATAATGTACACAACTTACCTGACGGTTTTTGCTGCTTTTCTATTTTTATTATAGAATAAACAAAAATGAATCATTATAGCGTGATTTGAAAAAAAAAAAATTAAGTGTCTACAAGACGAAAAAATATGGATCGAGTGAAATGTTCTGAAATTAGAAAAAAGTACATCGATTACTTCGAAATTTTGACTGTAAATATAAGATATTTAATTAAATGATCAGTAAATACAAGTATCAAACATTAGCGTTTGTGAACATAGTCTAAAAAATTATATACAATCAATACATAATACCAAAATAGAAGTTTTAGGTCTATGGAAATTTTTGTATCTAATTATTTGAATTATTAATTTACAAATGTTTTAAAGTTTACTAAACTAATAGCATCATTTTCATAAATTGAAATAAAAAAATATTACACATTAAAGGAAAATATGTAAGGACATACAGCAAAATGATGAACTCTAAGTTAAGAAACTTTATGTAATGCTTTTCACCAGACGTTATATTTTACAATATCAATATATATACAAAAGAATTTGTTGAACAACTTCAACAATCATAATGTTTCAATATTGTTACATAGTGGTTATTTCATTTTCTTGCATTACAAGAAATAAATTTACCTAATGTAAAGTAAAACTATAGGCATTTAAAAAAATACGATTATAAAAAATGTAGAAAAAGTATTCAACATTTATTTAGCGACTGACAGTCGCACGTACTTACATCAATCAATGATGCGTTCGCTCGCATCTTCGACATTATTCGTTCACAAATCAAACAACTCGATGACTTAAATTAAATTACGCAAAATCAATACTTACATTATTATTTAAAAAAATTCTAAGCATTTTATGAACGGTTAACTACAAATGCAAATGTAGAATTTTTTTATAATTCCGCAGAAATGACTATCAAATTTAAAGAAAAAATTCATTATTTATCAAAGAAAAAAAAAATTACCGTTATTAATATTCAAAATTTACCAATTTTTTCATATTTTGCATGAAAATTCGTAATAATTAGGTTACAACATTTTTTTCATTTTTACATTTTATTTTTAAGCAAAATCTACATTAAAAATATTTGTATGAGGAAAAATGTCAAGATACTTATATTACATGTTATTTTCATGCTCACACTGAGTAAAAATTTCGGTAAAGGATTTTGTTATTATTTAATAAAAAAAGAGACTGTTAAATATTGAAAATGCTCGACATTAATAAGTGTTTTTACTCAGTGTGAATTCATGAACAATAATGTTCGTAAAAAAAACTACTACGTAGTTTTTTATTCAAAAATTCTACACTCGAAAATTGTATCTCTCACGCACTTAATCAAATACGCCAAAGACAATCGATGCACTATACTCTATAAATTATGTGTTATCCTTCATAATACATTTTTTAATGCTAAAATCTTAAACACCTATGTGTATCAATTCACTTGGACACATAAACACGCATACCTAATATACATGGATGCAAAGTAAAATATGCACCAGAGTCCAGTTTTTAGTAATGTGTTGCAGAATACAGGAAGCTAAATCATTAAATTGGATTATCCAGTTTTGTAATAGAAGTCACTATTATTCTATTCAATTTATAATTATAACAATGTTCAAAATCGGCTCAGCAATGGTACATCTTATAATATTTATTAAGTAAACTGATTAAATGTGTTTTATTTTTTCTATTCATAAAATTACCCTGTTTCTAATTTATTAGTTTGTATTCTTTCGTTTAAATTCAAAATTGCAATTCATGATAAATATCAAATTATTAGTAAAATAAAAAAAGTATAAATTAATACTTTCTTGATGAAAATGAAAATGCCAGACTTTGAATACTGTTCACGAAAAAGGAGATGTTTACGCACTCAAATTAAGCGATTACACTTGATTTCTTACAAAAATGTATGCAGTTGGAGGAACAACTGAACATTGAGAGTAGTGGTCTTTGGAATCTCATCAGGAAGCCAGTGGATCTTCTTCTATTATTACTTCATCATCCTCCTTCTCCTGGGTATTCTCTGAATATCAAGTGTTCCGGCTATGTACCTCCATGTGCCTCATAAGGTCTGGGCGTGATGGATATCTTTTATGACAAAGCTCGCAAGAGTGATTATGAGCGACATCCATGTGCTTTCGGAGCAGTTCCTCAGATTCGAATATTAACGGTTGAGCGCAGTAATCACATATGTAGCAACACAGTCTAGGCGCAGGATCGCTGTGAACCGTGGATACGTGTTCCACCAATGCAGAGTCCGTCGTATAACTTTGATTACAGATACGACACACGTAACGTTTATCCGGATTAACGGAAGCCTGACGAACATTCGGTACTGCATTTCGCGTTCTTTCAGGCATTGTGGTTACCGACACGTGCTTTGCACCGAATCGTTGCTGTTGCGGCTGTTGCTGATGCCGACTTTGCTGTTGCGGCTGTTGCTGATGCCGACTTTGCTGTTGCGGCTGTTGCTGTTGCTGACTTTGCTGTTGCGGCTGTTGCTGATGCTGACTTTGCTGTTGCGGTTGTTGCTGATGCTGACTTTGCTGTTGCTGCTGCGACACTTGGTTCATTTGATTAACGTTTGCAGTGGAAGGTAAGTGAATCCTTTCATGAACACGAACAACAGCAAGATTTTCTGAACGGAATGGGCAGCTTTTACAGTTATAAATGTACTTCACTGATTGCTGCTGTTGTGACTGCTGATACAATTGTTGCTGTAGCGGTTGTTGTTGCTGCTGGTGCTGCTGTGGGTGCTGCTGCGGTTGAGTTTGCAGTAAATTTTGAAGTGTCGGCATGTTATTGACCGAACCTGAATAATGAACGTTGTTCGAGTTACGGGAATAAGTCTTTCCTTGGAATTGATGAGTAGACTGTTGATGCGTTGGTGCTCTCAGGCTTGGAAGTACTCGGGGCGCGACTGTGGATTGACTGGAGTTTACATCCTCAGCTGGATTCAGTGGTACTCGAATTCCCTGTTATTGAAATATTTACGTTTATACATACACCATGTGTTGTTAAAATAAATTTTTAAAAAATTATAATTAAAAAAAAAAAGTGAAATACAAAAATTAAAAATTAAAATTTGTTTTAATTATTGTAAAGGAAATTTCCCTAAGTACAATTAATAAATAAATAATTATTTATCATAATTCAGATGTTAAGCAAAAACAGTTTTACAATACCTTACAAAAAAGTTCTATGTCCTAAATATTATCCAACATGCAAATTATTCAGTAAAAAAGTTAATTTCACCAAACTCGAGCAAATATTTAATTAACTTAAACATTAGAACCAATACATGCATCACACATCCCAAAAAAGATACAAATTAAATACTCAATTTAAGTAACCAGCTAAATAATCTCTAGAAAGAATTTTACTGTAATAAAGGTAAGCTATCAACAGTAAATCGTGCAGACAAAGAAACGTGGATGTTGAACATTTTAACTTACTGTAAAAATGTGTAAAACTGTGTTGTGTGCAAAACAAGAAAATTTTTTTTCAGTTAAAATGAACAAACCACTGAAACTTTATTTACCATCATAAATTCCCAAAGCGGACTTACAGGTTGCCTTCGGTCAGTGATCTCCTCGAAACTCGGCATACTCTGCTGAGGTATTCGAGTTGCTGCACCGGAGGGTCGTTTCGTTGCGGGCGCGCCACCAATTATGAGGTTTCTCTCGGGCAGTTGAATAGCGCCTGGCCTATTAGAAACGGTGGAATTAGACGAACCAGGATACGGTGGTGGTAGACCACGTAGCGCCGAATAATTGCCGTCTACATTGGCCGCAGTGGTACCCGGGTTGCGACGAAGGATATTTGCCCGAATCAGAGGAGGAGCGTTAATAACGTTCGGTGAAGCGGGATTATTTGCACTACTGCAAGAAGCAAATAAGTATGGTTGCTGTTGCTGTTGGTACTGCGGCTGCTGTTGAATTAGAGGCTGTTGCATTGGAGGGCCTTGCTCAATTTGAGGCTGGTTAGTTTGAATTACTGAATTAGATTTGTTCCTTCCTAAAAAAGAAAATCAAAAAACAAATATATATTAATTCACATGTAATTAAAATGTAGTTAGATTAAATTAATATGCTTAGAATGTAAAAAATATAAAATAACGAATTTTTAGTAAGTTATTTTTTTATTTATTTATTACCTGTGGTTGGTTGTTGTGGTACTTGTGTAGAAAGCACAGCTAGTCTTTGTCTGATGTTTGAAAGAATTATATTTTGCGGTTCACTTATTGTCGGTTTCTTGGCTTGCGAAACCATGGGTGAAATCATTTGAACAGGTGTCGTTCTTCCAACTTCATTTTGCTGTGCCTCTGCCTGGGGGTGCTCCATTGCAGTATGCTGATTGTAAGCTGACGACGAATTAAAGCTCAGACCACATATAGAGCATAGGTGTGTCTTTACGCCCTGAAGCTCAGCCATCGAACGCACACGAAGAAATGGTTTTGCTGAGGAATTATCGGCTTTTTCAATTTTTTGCTCTGGTTGCTCTTGATTTGATGATAACTCATTAACATTAGGACTTGCAGCTTTTTCCGTCAGTGCGGGCGATTCACTGTTTGAGTTTTCGCTCAAATCATCATTCAACAAGACGACTTCAAATGGTTCTGGAGTAAAAGAATCTGTACTTGCAGTATCGCTTGTTTTTTCATTTGCCGGAGGTGTTTTGCTTTTGCTGCTTTCTCCTAGTTTACTCGTTAAAATATTTTCAAAATCTGGATTAACGATTGTCATATATCCTTTTTTTGAAGTAGAACCTATAGATATTTTATTAAAATTATTGATTATTGAATAACTAGTAAATAAAGCATAGAAGATAGTTAAATTATTTTAATTAATAACAAAAATTATCATCTTACCAGAGTTATTATTGTTTGCATTAGTATCATTGCTTGTAGTAGCAATAGGAACAGGTGTATCTGATGTAGGACTATTAGATCTCGAGTCAAGGAATATCGTTTCTACATTTGGAGTACTTTGCGATTCCTGATTCGCTGTTGAAGAATTCTGTAAGCCTTGCAGTATCGCGTTATTATTCGTTTGAACATTGCTCTGATTTGCTCCAACACGAGTGTTTTGGTTTACAGGACCCATAGAGTTTGTTGTAGTATTTGCTTGGATTTGAGGTATAATTTGCATCGCCTGCTGCTGATGAGTTTGAGGATTTTGCCCCACTGATTCATAAAAACAGAAATTATAAGAGTTAAAATTATAATGAAATAACATAAAAAAGATAATTTTTTTAATAAAAGGACAAAAATAATTTACCTATATTTGTTTGCAATTGCGTATTATTGATACCGGAATAGTGAACGTATACGGGGTGCACTTGTCTACCGCCGTCCGGAGCCACTTGTTTGTCAGCCACCCACAGTGTTGCGGTCTGTGGTTGAACTGGTAGAGACAGTGTCGCGTTTGGCATGGTAATAGGTAACGAGTTTGATGGAGGCACCGTAAAAATTGGAGGTTGAGCATGACCCGACCTCTGGTGCATATTTTCGTGCTCCTTCATCGACTTCTCGTTCTCGAAGCCGAATTTACAGATGTTGCACACAAATCTTGCAGTGACAAAGTAAACGAGGCACGTAATTACCTCACTCTTGTGTGATACTCGGCAGTGTTTTTCGAAATTTTCGTAAGTGTAGTTAGCGATGTCGTGTGACGGTACGATGTTGCACGTCTTACAGGTGTACAGCTCTATTATAGGACTGTGTATGCGCTTCCAGTGGTCTTTCATCTCATCCAAAGTTTTACTGACGGCACGGCACAAACTGCACACGAATGCCTGTTCATCTGCGGTGATGGGTAGGCGCGAGAACTTGGTGATTGGAGTCTTTAGATGGTTGCGTTCTAAGCAATGACGATCGAAGTTATCTTTGCTGACATAATATTTCTTGCAGAGATCGCATATTAGCTTTATCATTTGAAGACGGTTCTTTTCTGCGATCTCGGGGCGCTGAACGACCGGCTGTTGCGGCTGGCAGGGAAGCTGATTGTGTTTTTGAAGTTCAGGTTCTGAACTGAACGGCAACCTGAAGAGAACAATCAATTATAATTTTCAAATTGCTTACGTAAACGTCAAATTTATGGTAATGAATGAATAAAAAAACTTTGCGAACCTGCACTCTCGACAAACATGCTCTGCTATGTAGAAATATCCCTCCTGACTCTTAGAAGTCGTCACAGCAACAGATGAATCCTCCAACACCGAAACAACTGAAAGTTTCGGAAAGGAGAATCGGCTTGCCACGAAATTTGGAGCTTTTGTGTGATTAAACCAATGTGTATAGAAGATGCCGCCGACCCCGAAGAAAGCAACCTTACAGATGTTGCAAATGAAGGTGACCGTGCCCTGGCTGTTTTTCCTAGCGTGCATCTCGAGATGTGCACGCATTTCAAGGAGCGAGTCCAGCAGGCAGGGACACCCACTACAGAAAAGCTTGGGAATCTTGGTGATCTCGTGGTTGGTACGTCTTCGTCGACATTCGGGACTAGTACGAAAATGCACCTCGAAACATTCGCGTCGACGGAATACAACGTTGCATGCTTTGCAGAGCAGTATCATTTCGATCTGGAGGTCTTGAGCAGTTGTTTCATGCGCATGGCATCCACATATTTTTACAGATTTATTATCGTTCCCGATCGCTACATGAGGTACCTGTAATAAAATGTTATATATATTATTTCCTTCAACTTAACTTATTTTCAAACTTCCTTAAAGTAAAAATAATTTTCACTACTAAGTTTAATATGAGAACTAACCATTGGATAGTCTATTGGGTATGCCATAGCTCCAACCATAGCCACAGTTGAATTATTACCATCCTCTTCAATTGATGATCTACTGCTGCGTATATTGCTGTCGGTGCTTTTTCTCTTTGTATTTTTCTTGGCCTTATTACCGCTTTGTTCATCATTGACATTAGCTGCCTTGGCTGATTCGGCCTGTGTTTCCTTAGACTTAGCTACAGCGACTTTGTAAGCTTCCTGCAACTCCTGTTCGTTATGGGTCATTATGTGTTCAAACAGCAATTCCTTTGTGTCGAATGTTACTGAGCAGATTGTGCACTGCAAGCTGTTTGAAGCTGTCTTGAACTTCCTTTTACTCTTCGATTGCTGTTTCTTTCCAGCTGGTACTTCAGAAGCACTATCATTAACTTGTGTTTTGCTGGACTTCGCATTTGTGGAAACCGTGGAACCGCTAGTTTCCATAGCAGTGGGATGATCAGCACTAATGTGACCAACGAGCGTTTGTTTATCCGCAAATGTTAAATTGCAAAAGTTGCAAACTAACATGTACGTGCCGTTGACAAAAATGGTTCGAGATTTTGTGACAGATGTTTCTCCTGCATTTTCGGTTGCAGTGCTAGGTACTTCGTTATTAAACTCACTGATATCATTTATGTATCTTGAACCATCTTCTGATATATTTAAGTCTTCGTTTATCTGCTGATGTTGAGATTCAGAATCCGCGAGTGTTGCAATTGCTGCTTCCAAAGAAGTTACAGAAGCGTTGCAAGCCTGCACTCTTAAACCAGATTTCTCTGGACTACCCTTTTCCGACTCTGCAGAAGTGATGTACTTTTCCATAACTGGCATTATGTCAGGAGTAGAAATAATATTTTCAACTTCTATGTTCATGGCATTTTCGTTTTCCATTTGCGTTTCAGAATCAGATATGCAGTCGGAATTATCAATTTCTTCAATATGATTATCTGCAATTCGATGATAATTGATAGGATTACGCCATGTGTTGCAGGAGAAATTCGAATTCATTAGAAGATCAATATATTTTCTAGTCAATAATTCTATCTCACTGGCAGAATAATCCTTAAAACCATTGCTACATACGTTTTCCAACTTTATTAATTGAACCTATAAAATGAAATTAAATATAATTCGTAACCGAGCTTATCCCAAACATTATACTCCAATAGAAAATAAAAATGAATACAAACCTGAAGATCTTTTAGTTTAAGTTTCCTTGTCTCTATTTTATCCGATTCACCTGAATCTGCTTTAGACTTTTTAAACAAATTAGTTTTCGCACTATCTTTTCCTGAACTTTTTGTCTTTAGTACTCCATTGAGAAGAGGTTCGGCGCTGCTAATTTTTTGGCTGGTAGGTGTTGAAAAAATTTGCTTTTTACTTTGTGACAGGGTGCTTGAAGTTTGTCTTGGCGAATTCAATAAATCTTTCAATGTTGACGCTACACTAGAAGTAGTAGTTTTACTTTTAGCAGCAACGGTTTTCGGAGTAGAAAGCAGCCTGTCCACACTTGGCGTTTGTAGACCATTAAGTTGTGAAATATTTGGTTTTTCCATAGAATTATTATGGATATTTTCTTTACACTGAGATTCTAATTCCATGGTTGGAGTTTTTGTCGGCTCATAACTCGGACCTCTGCTGCGCGATCTAATCGAAGGATGGTTGCGAGAAATATTTTCCATTTCCTTGTCAAGTTCAGCATCTTCTTGCTGTAAATATATCTACTTATTAACTTAATGCTTCAATAATATTTTGAATTTGTAACGTCAATATTTACTTACCGCGTTTTCTTTCTGCTGTTCATTTAACATATTTTGAATTGACTGTAATTCTTTTTCATGATTTATTGATTTTGTAGTTGGAATTGGAGTTTTAGCTTTAGTTCTTAACGTCTCAACAGCATTTAAATCAACAGACTGATTATTTTTCTTATTAGGCTCAAAAGACATAGCTGCTCTGCTCCGAGACCTAGTTCTCAGGCTAGGAGGTTCATCATCAATTTCATTCAAATGTGAATTCCTACGATTACTGCGTCTGAGACCAATTCGTGAAAAATTTTCTACTTCCATATCATCATCTTCATCTGAAGAACGGAAATTTCCAAGTCTGCTGTGACTACGTAACGTCGGACCTCGACTCTATAAAGAAATTTTATGCCGTAAATAAAAAAATTTTAAATGATCGAATTATTTCATAAAAAAAGTGCAAACCTGTGATCGATTTTTGAAACGTAAGGAGTAAGTCGAAGATTCTTCAGTATCTGTGTCGCTGAAGTCGACTATATAATTAACGGATCGTTTTTTACGCTTATTATATTGAAGACTCGGTGATTCTGAAGATGATCTATTACTTAATGTTCTTCGCCTCATTTTTGCTGTCGGTTCTGCCACAGACGCCTTACTATTGTCTTCATTTGAAGTTGATGGAATGGCTTCACTTATTTCTTTTTCAGTTGGTGCACAAGGCTCATTTAAGTTTGTTTCAATTAATTTTTCTTCTTCATTCAAATTGGGGGTATCGTCTTTGGCTGCAGATTCTTCATCGTTTGAATGATTTACATCTTGCTTTTGATTTTCGTGAACTAAACTCTTATCAGATTCATCCATATTAATTTTATTTGTTTTAGGTGATGCATCTTCTTTTATTTTACTAATTCTATCAGTCTTCTTGAGGTAGTTGAGAACTAGTGGATCTGTCATAAGCTCTAAACGATCGAGCAAAACATATGCATCTTGTTTCAAATTAAAGTTAATTACACTTTGTTGCTCATGCTGATGATTATGATGATGGTCATGTTTTTTACAGTTTAGTGAAAGTAGTGAGCAAATGGTTTTTCCTGGTGAAATGGCAGTAGTTGATATTGTTTTGTCAGCAGATGTTTTTGATTCAGAAGAAGCCTTTATTTTTGCTTTTTTAGAAGAAGGTAACACTGGACTCTGAAAAAAAAAATGATTGGATATTAATATTTAAATGACATAACATAAAATATATTGAATGTAGAGCAATGCGTTTTAATTAAAACAATATTATTACCTGGGCATCATCTTCAATATTAGTTTTTGAACGTTTTCTTTTAAATTTCCACTCTCCATTTTTAACAGAAGGTATACCATTTTTATTAAGAATAGGTGTATTATTTTCACTAACACTGACATCAGTGACTGGTTCGACTATTTCACTTTCTTCGTTTACTGGAATGTCTTGATCTTTATTACTACTTTCTTGCCTTCCTTTATCAATTTCATTTGGTATTATAGGATTGGTTACTGTTTCCATTGGTATTTCATCGTTAATTGAATTAGTGCTAGTTTCAGGTTCTTTTGAAACTTTAGTTTTGTCTGACTTAACATACGGTTTAGTCCTACTGCAATTTTCTACAATTTTCTGCAAATGAATTGGTTCAGTTCTTTGACATAGTAAAGCATCATCACCACTGTTATCATCAGACACATTATTTAGTGCACTACTATTTGACTTTTCACTTGCACTTTTTAAATTTATCGAAACTTCTTCATTTTTGGAAGATGAACTTGATGAATATGATACACTAACATTACTAACATTTTTTACAATATCACTTATTTCATTATTTAAAGAAGACTTTATATTATCGCTTGGATCCTTCACTGAAATATCTGCATTTACATCAGACAGAGTTTTTGCAGGTGAAACTGTTTGCAAGTTTTCATCATGATTAGAAGTATTTAGACTTTTATTTACATTGCTGGAAACATTCGATTTTTTATTTAAATCTTTGGAAGAAACTGGTTTTGTTTCTGCCTCATTAGACGAAACATTTGCTCTTTCTTTTGTATCTTGAGAGGGAGACTCTGGCACCCTATTAGAACTTTTATTTAATGACTCTACAGTGAGGTTTACTTCAGAAGGCAAACCTGGAAGTTTTTTATTTAAATTCTCTGTTGAAGACATTGTATCATTACTTGAACAATCAATTTCTATTGGTCTTTCAGGAACACCAGATGGAGGTTTTCGAGGAGTTTTACCTACAAATGGAATAGTACGCCTGCAGCTAATTTCATCATCTTTTGCAACATCTTTGGTTTTGATAACTTTTTTTGAATTGTCCTTTGATTCTTGATTATCTAAATCTAAATTTTTCGAAGCGGTTTTATCTTTATTCCTTGAAGTCCTATTTTTAGTTTTAATTTTTTCATTTACCTTTGTTTTCTTGTCTCTTGTTTCAAACTTTTCTGTTTTATGCAATTCATTATTTGTATCACTTTCTGGCCTTAAATTACTTTTATTTACATTACTTTCTTTTTCATCTTTGTTTTCAGAACTATTTAATTTATCTGCAGTGCTATTATTTTCCTTCTCTGGTAAATCTTTTTTGTTATCACTCACTGCAGATGAACTCACTTCATTTTCAGATTTTAAAATTTTTTCAATATGTAAAATTCTTGCTTCTTTTGTATTCAATTTGCCAATAAGTGGCTCTGTTCGTCTACAGCTAAATTTTTCGTCTGCAATTAAATTTACATTTGACTTTGTGTCAGCAACACACTTTTCATCAAAAGAATTTGAATGTGTAGTAAGTCTTGAACTTTTTCTCCTTTGTGAAATATTTTTATTCACTGGAGTTTCCAATTCACTTTGATCAATCTTTTCTTTACTTGTGTCCTTTTTATCTTCTTTAACTTCTTTCACTTTATTCACATCTTTTTCATTTACTTTACTATCTTTTGTTGCACTTAAAATTTTTTCTTTTTTTTCACTATTTTTTTGGGTGTTAAGAACTGCTTTGTTAATTTTATCACTCTCTTCTGCACTTGTGTTTTTTTCAACTGTTTCATTATTTTGTTCTTCGCTTTTATCATCTTTATGAGTCTCTACACTACTAGTATTAATGGAACTGTTTTTACTTATGTCACTAATTGCAAGAACTTTATCTGTGTTATTTGAATGTGATATTTTCTTTCTTCTAGTAGTTCTTCCCATCTTCCATTGAAATCTTTTCTTCTTTCTATTTTTAGTTTCTACTGTAGAAATTAGTTTAGGCACAGCTTTTGAAGACAAGCGTGTAACATCTACAGAAACTTGTTTACACGAACTTAAAGCTTCTTTACCGTTGATATTTTTCAATTTTTCTTCTAGTTTTCTACTTCTCATTTTTTCAGCAAATACTGTATTAGAAAACTTTTTCTTCTGTGGTGGTTTCTGTACATCTTTTTCAGGCGATGCGTTTGGTAAGTCTTTGCTAATGTCACTGCTTGTATTTGGTACTTTTTCAGTTGCTTCGACAACTGGAGTTTCTGACATTTTTGATGCATATAAATATACTTAAGCAAATATGAGAAATGACTTTTGTACACTATAAAGGCAATCCTTTTTCCTTTGATAATCTGAAAATAAAATTATTTTAAATTAAATTTATGTTAGATATAATAAAATATTTCATTAGACATAGAAAATAAAAAATTTCTTTTAAAACTATTAATGTAACTTCTCAAAATACAATTCTAGTATATAACATACCAGTGAATGAACAAGAATTCAAACATTGTAACTTTGCACAAGGGTTGCAAGTAATTCTTAGACTGCCAATATATAAATCTCCTTAAAATTTAGCTAGTAATTCATAAAATCTCACGACTTGTTTTCGAACAATGAACGTCTTTGTGCGTCGTCGCGTAAATAAACTCAATACCCAAAACGTATACGTTATACATCGTAATCGATTAAAAGCGAGCAGCTGCCATCGACATAAACGTGCACCGAATAAGTACCGAAAAAGGCATTAAAATTAACTATTTCTCAACAAAGAATTACGTCACTGCGAAATTTTATCGAGTGCATGCAGGCAGGGACCCGCGTTGCACCGGAGCAACTGCACGCGTTCACTCTGACCTCGCGCTCGCCTCTCTCCGAGCTCACCCTTCTAAACGAAAGTTTATTTTCCCCGGTTTTCGAAAAAATCACGATCGGCACATATGATTTTTACCACTGCAACGGCATACCTAACCGGACTAACTGTGCTGCGGAATATTCATCGCACAAATGGCGTCCCGCAAACGCACTGCACGAACGGGCGAGAAAGGCACGGCATGGAATGGCGTAAACCTCAACCCACTGACCCGATAGCCCGAGGCATCCCTCCGATAACCCTAGATAAAAAAGGACGGGAATTCACCGATGGTGTCGAGCCTCCGGGTGCGAAACGGGACGTCGAAGTCGCGAGGGAGATCCTCTCCCGATGGCCTCGCGCGACACCCACCTTGCATCAGCCTCGAACTCCTTGCTCGAGAATCCGTTTAACGAGTTCGTCAACCAGGAGATGGACGATCTGAACTGCGTCCCCCGCGAGGCTTCGGTCGATGAAAATTTCTCCGGGCAACCTCGCGCCGCTGCTCCGTTCGGAGCTGCACACCCGCCTACTCGACGAGTGTGTGTGTGCACTTACCTGTACGGCTTCCAATGCGCCGGGGCACCGGGAAAGCGGAGCATGCGATAAACCGTCAGCGTACTCGCGGGAGATCGCTTCGTCGAGGAACGCGATTTAAGTTATCTAACGCGACGAGACTGGCGGGGCGGCCTCGTCGAGCGTGAATACTCGAAGCCTGCACGTTTCGCAGAACGACAAACCGCACAGCAGCGGCTTCATCGGCACGACTAAGCTAACTAGGAGGCCATCTTGAACGCAACGGGGGCCATGCTTGCCAAAGTGCTGCACAACAGCACAACACATGCCGAGCCTGGGACTCGTGGTCCGTGGATGGCTGCACTGCTCGCGCGGGAAAATTTCAAATGAGCAAGGCGTGTATCCGTATATGCGCTTTGCTTATTTAATTCACTTTTTTCGCGAGGGAAATAAATTCTATTAAATTATGCAGAAATATAAAATATAAAATCCACAATGACTATATAACACTTCAAGATTTTTTAAAAATTACGACGTTTATAGAGTTATGATTGCAGTTTGCGTCTAAAATAATTGAGTAATTATCATAAAACAAGTTTAATTTTGTAAATTTAAGTACTCACAACTTCTTTCTTAATACACACGTTGAATGTCATCCAATAATATTTATTTTAGGAAATTAATTTGCACTTTTAATTGTCGATTATAACAATCTGCGTAGAATTATTATTTTACAATAGATTGATATTACCGTAGTTGATTAGTTTAGTAAAAATTTTATTATGTTAAAAAAGTTACCAAAATACCAAATCGTAGTTGATTAAAAAATTTGGATCACACCCCACTTGTTAATATTCAATTGTTACTTGTGACAGCTTGTGATTTGGGAAAAGTCTATTATCACTGTAGCCTGATGGGAATTAGGCCCGCAGCGGCGCGCGCGCGGGTGACGCACGCGAGCGTAAACAACGTAGTATCGCAGACGAAAACAAGATCGCGGCGAGCCCACTGTACGTAAACCGGCAGCGTGCGCGAGAATCCTCAGTGTCCATCGGTGGTTTTTTCCCCTCCGTCCGCGTATCCCTACGAGCATACACTATCCTCAATGTATATATAGCAAGTGTCGGGAAAACGCGTGACCGAGTTCTAGAGGAAGACAGAGGCAGTCGGTGGGCTCGAGCCCTCTCACTCTGGCGCAGCGCGGGATTGGTCGAGCCGCGACGGGCACGGGGAGAGGAGGCGCGAGTGCGACGGCGAGAAAAGAGACGCTAGATGCGCCATAACCATGTGGAAAGTTCGACCGCGAGCTGCGGGTAAAGTCACGTAGCGCAGGCACGTCGTCGCCGTAGGCCGTTGGTCACCGGGGTTCTGTACACCCGGGGCGAGAGCTGCTCCGGACGCGGTGTCGGTGGGGCGCGGGCGAGGATGGAGGAGCTCGGGATCGCGGCCGCTGCTGTTACGGAACGATTGATCCCCGAGTCGTCGACGACGTCCGCGTCGCCGTCCTCCGCGGCGGCTGCTCAGCTGGCCCCTGCCACCGTGGAGTCTGTCCTGCTCGGCTGGCTGGTACGGCCCAGAGTGCGAGTGAGACGCACGTAAAAACAAACGCATCGCACCCCTCTATATACGCGATCCTGCGCTTCTTCTTTCGGCTGCGGGATCGTTTTGTACACCTTTTTTTCCAGGATACGCGAGGAAGACATTCGTGTGAGTACTTTTGTACTTTGTTTTTTTGTGGGGGTAAGAAAACGATGGGTTTTTGTTTTTTGCAGTGCCTTTGAGAAAATATTGTTATGCCAGTGATTAAAAACAAAATGTTTAAACAAAAAGTGATTGTTTAATCGTTAAGTTTGATTTTTTCGAATGGGGTGTATTTTTAAATTAAATTTGCTCTAAAATCAATTATAATAATTTATTGCTCCAAAATCAACTATAATAATTTAGGAATTATGGTTTCGCAGAAAAATTCAAAATGGATGAAGATGAGCCAGCAGTAGTGTCTGGCGACATAGAGACAATTGTGATAAAACCAGATTCCATAGAAGTACTGTTTGACATTGAAGATTCGTTCTGGTCCGAAGAAGATTCTGATCCAGACATTACCAATAGCAACTTGGACGAGTGTTGTTTTGTTACTGCCTCAGGTGAAGTTGTGACTATTAATAATGAAGATATTGTGCAAACTCCTTTTTATTTAGAGAGTTATTTTATGGATAACGATGGGTTTAAAAGTAGAACTAATACAACTTATCAACAACAAAAAATTGTGGAAATTGATAGAGTTACTTGCTATGATTGCGATATTGTGTTCTGCAATGAGCACAGGTTGTTGGAACATCTTATGACGCATATTGATGTCTATAGGATGGGCTGCGATGTTTGTGATAAGGTACAGAAAAGCAAACATGTTTATTGAAATTATATAATTAATAAAAATTAACATTTTTTTTATTTTTAGGATTTAAATTTAGATGAAAAGTTTCAATTACATATGATGGCTGTAACTTGGCAGAGCATCTACTATTGTGATTTTTGTAGAAAATCCTGTGCAGGTGTTGTCAGATCAAAGGTATTAATATAAGATAATACAATCAATTTCATACTTCAGCAATTCAATGTCAATCTATAAATTTATCTTTATCCTTATTTTCAGAGTCAGCCACCACCTCCTGGCAAAACTTATATGTGCCATGACTGTGAATATCGAACAAAGCAAGAAAATACAAACTTTCAAAGTATTGTTTGTTTGTATGAAAATGTAGATAGATCTGCATTTGCTCCTATGGAGCCAGTGCAACAACTCATTCCTCCACCCTTACCGCCTCCACTACCTCTACAAGTTCCAGCAGTGCAGCCACCAGTGATAAGAGCTCCATCACCACTACCGTCACCACCACCACCTGTATCACAACTTCCTTTGCCTCCTCTGCCTCTTCCATCTCCTCCTCCTCCTCCTCCTCCTGCGGAAGTATTGCAGGACCACAAACAAAAGCCTAATAATGAAGTTAAGTTCGAAGAGTGCACGCTGTACTCAACAGAAAATACTACTCAAGAGGTTCAAGACTGCTTTGCAACACGTAAATCTCCTCCGAAGAAGGAGAATAAAAGGGGCAGAAAACCAAAACCCAAGGTACAGGTAGTGAGTGAAAGTATGAAAC
This sequence comes from Eurytoma adleriae, assembly GCA_900480045.1. Taxonomy (NCBI): domain Eukaryota; kingdom Metazoa; phylum Arthropoda; class Insecta; order Hymenoptera; family Eurytomidae; genus Eurytoma; species Eurytoma adleriae. Next base: position 120,525 of record UXGC01000261.1, on the reverse strand, counting down.
AGGCTCTAAAAATGTCAACGAGATCTCATACTAGAGAAAAAAATAAATTAACGCGGAGCTACAAGTGTCGATATTGTCCTGTCGCGTTCACGCATCACTTTACTCTCATGACACACTTGCGGGAAAAACATAAATTCCACAAGTTGAGGTATGTGTGCAAACTCTGTGGCAAAGATTTTATGCAGCAGAGGTGCTACGAGAACCACGTAAGCTTCCATCAACTCGCCAAGAATCACATGTGTTTCGTGTGCAACCTCGCTTTTCTGTCCAAATACGAATTGGAGCAGCATGCACGAATGCATGACAAAAGCGAAATCATAAACACTTATTGTGACAGCCCGGAGAGCGTCGCCCTGGACTTACGCAAGAAAAAAAATAAGAGTGCTGCGTGATCGTTAACTCGTGTGTAAGCGAATTATCGAAGTGCACGATGGCTAAGGCCAAGGACAAGGCTAGTGTTTATTATGCAAGCTTTTTGTATACATTTTTTTTTTTTACTTTTAAGATGGCTCTCTAGAGATTTTTTAAAATTAATCAAAATTTTTTCTAGAAATCTCAGATTACTAGTATTACAAAGTATATGGTAGTTTTAATTTATTTTTGTTAAACAATGACCTACTATTACCTTCTCATTTATAGTAAAGAAAATATATTCTCGTTAAATATTTTTATTTATTTAAATTAAACTACCTCTTTAAAGTTATTAAATTTTTTGGAAAACAATTGTACTAAATACAGCATAAAAAAAAATACATCTCTTTTGAATTATTCAAAAAGAAAAGAAATACAGTATCTTACATTGCAAATTTAATAAGAAATTGTTATTCAAGGAAATAGTAATAAGGAGAAATTACTATTGTACATTATACAAATTACTATTTTGTATTATATTTGAATTAAAAATTAAAGTATATGTATATTAAGTAACGATAAAATAATCGATTGAAATAGTATTAATAAATACTAAAATATTTAACAAAATTTGTTTACTTAAATAATTTGTTATTTTTTATTAGCATAAGAATTCGCAATATTTAGATTCTTATTATAATTAAGAATTGCTAGAAAGCCATCTTGAATAAAAGTGACTTATAGAAGGTCAACATAAACGATACATCAGTGTTTGATACTCTATTATATTCTGCTGTAGTGAGATGACAATGTGAATTTTCAATTTTGTCAAAAAGTGAAAAATTGAGGTAGCTGGCTTAATTTGCAAGGTGACAGAAATAAGAATACAAATGGAATTCATTTATTTGGCGGTGTTTTATTTTGTACGCGAATTAAAATTGTTAATTAATACTTCACAATGCCATAATTGAATTGATTTAGGGATCTTTACTTCGATTTTTATGTGAGTACAAAAATAGTTTACATTGAAAGTCCCCATTACGAGCTGGACAAATGCGTGATCGTTACATTTATACATGTTTTTTCTTAATAAACAAGGATACATTATACCGTCTTTTTATAATGTCATATCTTCTATCTTATGTTTAAAATATAGTTTATTTCTTTCCTTGATTAATTTTTAGCCCAATTTGAACGGCAAGCTTTCAACAGCACATTACCTATGTTGTGGCAGCAAAATATTATCGTGCACACTCGCCAAAGTGAAAAGTATATATAAAATGACTGAGTCGCTCATTTATAATTAATCATCCATTTAGTCTTAATTTACGTTTAAACATATTCATATTTATATATTTTTTTATATCTTTTTACATTCCATAATTTGACGCTCTGTCATAGGCGAGTTTCACACTTTCATACGTATTCACAACCGAATGAGGAGACGATTCAAAGCTTAACCAATAGCAAATAACTCATTTGTTAACAACATATGCTGTATCCTACGTTATTGTTACAATTACTTACAAGTCTGGGCACTTCTTTATTTACTGTCGCTTGAATTCAACGAAAACCTCGGTGATTTTTTAAGTAGTAACAAAAATACTTATTCTAGTTTTTTTTAAAACAACGAAGTGTAATTAAAACAGCAGGTAAACTTTGAAAATTTAAAACAATTTTTACAATAGGGTTTTTAATATACTTATAAAATGAAGTGAACTTTTCGTTGAATTCTTATCATTTTAGGTACATCATAATTAATCAAATAATAAATCATGTGAAACAGCAGTCAAAGCACAATCTTTTACGAATTTCAAAACTATATGATCATGTGGAATTATGTAACAAATGAATATATGAATTCACAATTCTTAAAGAAATTACTTGTATTGCACATATGTAACAAATTATACAAACACATTCATCTCAACACAGGTGTAAAAATAATAGAATATAGGAGTCCCAGCAAATAAAGGATGACATTATATGGCCTTTCTTTCATCCTTTCTTTCTTATTTCATTTTTAATCTCTTTTTACATAATTTTCGGCTATTACTGTAGGCGAAAAAATTTTAGTAAAATTACAAAATTCTCTAGCTCCTAATCAAAATATAAAATATGAAGATTTTAGTATCTCTGATAGTGAATGTGATTCTTGCTAGGGGAATATATGATTTTATTCTTCTTAGTTATGATGTGTCATGCACACACCACAACTATAGTATACTGGTCCTACTGCTAACGTGGGATCCAATCCACGAAAGCTTCGGCTGTTAAAAGACGTACTTGGAAAAATTCATTGGTATCGCAATGTTCGATCGGCATAGGATTTTATTGTGTATAACAATCAAAACACTCTTAGTGAGTGTATTTTTCCATTCCTCTTATTTTTAAAATCATCAGAACACTAATCAGAGAATGCTCTAATTTATCTCCAAATTTTAGATACTCTCATTTCTGTTTCCATTACTATAATATTTGTGATTGTGATTATAACTATTTAAGACGTAACTTTATATTTCAAAGAGGGCTTCTTTATGCTGAGTATCAAATATAATTTTTCAAAATTTCATGTACATTCCTCCACTCCATTTTGAATCATTACGAATTTTAAAATGAAAGTTTGTTATAGATATATTCTCTTTATAATAGAATATAAAACATAATTTTCGGTAATTTGTAATACGAAGTCGTATTTGTAGATGTCTTTCGGCTGATTTAGTTTTTCAAACAAAAAAGAAAAAAATAAAATCTTTCGTATGTACATAATGTGATCAAATTTTCTACACACGCTCTCATCAGTCTTCAACGCAAACTGACTCTCTCAGCAGTGCAAAACTAGAATTTCAACTTATGGAACACTCGTATTTATCTATTAAAATTGATTAAAAGAATCTGTTACATTTGTGCAGCTTTTGTGTAAAATTCATAACTTAAAAGCATCCATGCATATGAATGTTAACTGTCCTTTATCATTCGACTAGCAATTTTACAATAAGTACTAAAAAATAATTTTCTAAAAGAAATTATGTAAAAGCAAAAATAATTGTGTTAAAGACATTCGTTTTTTTTACATAATTATAAATCAATTAAAGTTAAAAAATAAAGCAAGAAAAAAAAGAAAAAAAAATTAAATCGCTAAAACAAAAAAAAATGCATTATCACTTTCTTGTTAAATACAAAAGGAATTTGCAAGTTACATTGCCTACATTATAGAAATAGCAATCTCTACAAAAAAAAGAGAACACACGTTAAAAATAAAAAATGCAGAATGATGGAAATCAATCTAATAATTGACCAATATCGTTACTACCATGACGATCAATCTACTCCCAACATCTTTAACGAATACCGCTATAAGCGAGTATTCCACAAGTATAACGAGCAACTACCTATCTCTCGCCCGCCACGATCCGCCATGAACTATCACGACAGCACCATCGCGGATTAATAATTCTTTTAATCCGCCAAGAGCTCATTCAACAAAATCGCCGCATGATTAATCCAAATAAATTCCAAAAATCTTCAGCAAATTGTCAACAATAAACCGTGAGGGTTGTGCACAAACACTCGGCAAACAACGACGAAACCGAAATGCCTCGCAAGATCAATCGGACGCGGATGCGAGAAGGGGTCTCCCGAGCGCGTCGCGTGCACCCGGAAGCTGCCGGTGAAGGCGAGGCGGTGTCCCAGCGTCAGACGAAGGCGAGTCCCGGCGCCAGGACGACGACGGCGCCGCGGTCCTACTATCTCGCGGGCAGACTCGGCAGCTTCTCCAGGAAGTCCTGCTCGATGACGGACTCGAGGTGAGCGACGTTCAGCTGCGCCTGCGACTCGTCCGGCCGGCGGCTCAGCGCCGTGAAGAAGTGGTGCAGGTCCTGCAGCGAGCGGATGTTGCTCGACGTCAGCAGAAGCTTGCCCGCCGGCAGCTGGGACGGCGACTCGTTGTCCTTGAACTGCAACGAGAAAATGTTTGATTAATATTTATAGTCGATTGGCTTTTATGTATCTGTAAGCTTAATTACGGTTGGTTGGTCGTTACGGTTTTTATTCGCTAAGCATTATGTGCGATTTCTTTGATTACTGTGATGGATATCGAAGGGTATTTCGGACTTAATGTATTTTCTTTTTTTTTATTAATAACATTGTTTTTTATGGTTTATTTTTAAAAATGAAAATAAAATTTATGTATTTTAGATAAAATGTAATATATTATAAAAATAATTTTTTTATAGACTAGCATTGAATGAACGATTTCATCTTTTGTTAATATTAAGTACTATTTTTTTAGTAACAATTACTATACTTTATGGGAAAATGGTCACAGACTGTCATTATAAAAAAAATTATTAAAATGTACTGTACTTTTGGCAAATTTTACTACAAAGTACGGTAATTTTTTTCATTCTCTTGCCACATTTCCAGACAATATAGTAATTTTTAGTAGATTATTTCTCTTACTGTGCTGACCGTTTAAGAGTTACTATATACGCAACAAATTGAACAAGAAATCTTATAGATTGAAAAATTGATTGCCCAAGCCTGCGAAGTCGGGTTTTCCGAAACGACATTCATCCCGCTCATTTTTTCTTACAGGTTCTCCCTAATCGTCGCGCGTAGTTTCCCCTCCAAAAAAAATCTGTTTCGCGAGCCCCGCGAGCGCGGATTCGGAATGCTTGGCGCCGGTCCAGCCCCGACTCCCCTGTCCACTCCCGGGGTTATTTATATCTCCCGGCAACACAGTGCGAAAGTTTTTGACACCCGCGAGAAGAGCGGCTGGCGCGCGCAGTGGCCGCAGGTGCGCGGGCGAAGAAGCGCGACCGATCCCGCATCCGTTCCGCGGAGGAAGCCACTATCCGCGAGGCGCGCGGCGGCGCGCCTCTTTGTGCATTGGACGAAATTGACGCCGGCGGAGGAGGACAATAATACGAGAGAGGAGGCGGTGGCACGCGCGCCAGTGGACGACAGCACGGCGTCATGGCTGGATCGACGCTGATCGTCGCGGGGCTACTGCTACTCGCGCAGCTCGGACTTCTCGTCGCGGCGCGTGAGTATATAAGCTTTCTTCGCCGGTGCCTCGGTAAAATTAGTCGCTTTTGTACGCTCGTCACTTTTTCCCGCCCGGCCGCTCTTTTGTGCCGCTGCCAAATCGATCTTGAGGATGATTTTATTGAATATTTTTTGTCTTGTGTTATAACGTGGATTTCGTTAGTTTTTGGCGGCTCGAAAAATTAATTGGTTGATAGTTCAAATAAGCTAGATCGTTATGTGACAAAGTGTTTTCTACCATAAATTTGAACTGATTTTTGTAAATTTTTTTTCATGAACATACAATTTCAATTTATTTGTTTTTATTTCTACGACTTTTTAAGAATACAATGATAAATTTTTTTATCTATCAATTTAACAAATTAGTTAATTTAAAATTCACAAGAGACTGTCCAGCTAAATTAGACATGACGTATTCGCAGCACTGAAATTTAAAATACCTGCTACGAATCTTAATAGTCGAAAAAAATATACTACATTTAACCGGTTACATCTATCTAGAATTCTAAAGTTTATAAAATAATTTTTTTACTTCGTTAATCTTATTAAATATTTGTTTAAATAGCTGTGAGAGAAGTAGAATGAAAACAAAAACCAAACAGACAACTCCACGAAATACTAACATTGTGTTCAAGAAATAACGTGTAGCTTCGCTGCACGCACTGACGAAGCAAAATAATATAACTCAAACGTTCAAGCTTAAATGGAAAAACTCAATGAAGTCATTAAAGAAACCGTAATTGAAAAGATGAAAACTGGCGTGTTATTTATTTCCACGGCAAATATTAATTTCGAAATGCTGGGATTTTTATTTCCTTTGATTTTACAACAACAAAAATTTCATTTATTAGTTATTGTAAAAAGTTAATCACGAACAATGCTTTAAATTAGTTTCTGGAAAGTATGACAGTTTCTTAACACGAATAAGTGAAATACAGTAAAAGTTGAAATTTTGCGAACTACGCAATTAGTACTAACACATTTCGCATCATCTTTTCTTAGACAATTATTTTTTTTAAGAAAATGTAAGCTTAATTTTTTAGCCTTAAAATTTGAAAAAAATATTTGTATCGAAATTTAGTAACGAAAATATCAATTACGAACTTGAGAAGTAGATTTAAAATATTTGTTAGTGAGCACACGTACGGAGTGTCTGACGCGTCTAGCCTGTTACTACTGATTTATTATAAGCAATCTTTTAACGAATGCTAAAGTAGAAACTTAATTTGTTTGACGTCTTAATTTGGCTACTGCTTTAATTAATCATATTATCCCCTACATCTTTAACTCCCATTAGGTAAATCGCATCATGTTAATTCGTACGCAATTAATACGATCCTCCTACTTCCTCGGAAAAGAAATAAAACGGTAACTACCGCGCAGAGCTACCAAACGAGCTTAATTCGAGATAGTTGATATTAATTACAAGCGTCGTGCGTGAGGTCAAAGACAATCTAATAGATCCATATGCAGCGCACATACGAATAAGCAAGTAATGCGCGTTTGTTCCTTTATTCGCAGACTACACCGACGACTCCGACTACAATGACTTCGATTACTACAAGGACCTGCCGGAGAAGCCGATGCCGAGGTCTGGCCATCAGGATGACTTTTACATCGCCAGCGAGCCGGACGAGGCGGAAGACAGGAGTCACCGGGTCGTCAGCAGGGACGAGGCGGTGCAGATGAGCTCGCGCGAGGTAGCTACCTAATGCGGTTAGCGGATGACCAACGGAAATTTTTTGTTTTGTCATGGTGTGATGGATAACGTTTTTACTCCTCTCCTCGAATAAATAAATGGATTGATTAAACAACTCGAAAAATTAAAACTGTTCTTTTATCAACTGATAACAAAGCAATCCAATTGAAAACATAATAAACCCTTCCTATCGAGTCCATTGCGACGATTCTCAACAGTTCACTTGAACTTCCGACAGGGAAAATGGCCTACGACTGAGCGGGTGTACCGGTATACGAAGCACCGGATCCCCGGTTACGACTACGATGAGCTGGAACTGCTGGAGTCGCGCAGATTTCAGCGCTGCGACGAGCGCTCCGTCTGGACGCACTGCCTCTGCCAGTTCACCTGCGCCGAGCCGAATATCGTCGACTGCTACACGCCCTGCTCGAGCGGCTGCGAGTGCCGCGAGGACTACGTTTACGACGAGCGGGTCCAGCGGTGCGTGCCGCCAGATCAGTGCCAGCCCGACGCCGACTACCTGCTGTACTGACAGCGATGGGTGCCGTCGCGCGAAGAAGCGTGACATGATGCGACAGATAAGTTTCACAGGCCAGCAGTCATTTAAAATCGACCAATCACTCGTTTTTCATCCGGAAGGATACGTTTCCCTTGCGTGAAGAATTAATTTGGATAGCTTTCGAATGCTCAGAAAGCAGATTGTACGTTCGTTTAGTGTTTTCTAATGCTTTAAGTAAAATTTTTAGTAACTAATGCAATGATTATTTTACCGCATTTTATACTATCTGCATATTAGATCAGTCGGAGATCATATTACAAAAAACTTACTTTACTGTCCATGAGTTTGGCTATCCTTGTTATGTGTGGCACGAAGTCTGAACTCAAGTTGTTATTCTCTGTACTGCCGGACGTAGAGTCTCCGACAAAAGCCCAACGGTACCTGAATTTAATCAAAACGTTATTTTTTATAATGTTCATTTAAAAACAATTTAATCATCAAAAATCAAACATATCAGTAGCTGGAACAGTTTAAGCAATGTTACCGAACTCACATTTGGAACTGCGGTAGTCGGTGGGCCGGCAACAGAAGCGCCAAGTCCAATAGTTTAGCAGCGGCGAGTTGTAAATGCAGCCAGTGCGGATGTCCATGCGCTTGAAGTCCATTACTCGCGTTCACGGCCCACGACGAGTCCAGCACCGACAGAAGCTTGATGTGCGAACTGCCAAAGAAGGATTAAAAAAAGTCATTACTTAAACTAAATTACTTTACCAGTGCGCTGCTTTTGTATACCACACGGTTACACTCTTTAGGAAGGCAAAGCTGTTAACGTAAGACTGCGAGTATTACTTTTTTTTACAAGTTATCTATCCATATGGGATTTACTTCGATATACGTAGCTCAAAGATTCTAATTTTTTTTATTGCATTGTTAAGCGCAGTGAGAATCTACTGGAATCAACTGCAAGATTTATCGCATTATTTCTTTTTTAATTTGTAACACGTACACTACTATTTATTTATACTTTCTTAAGCTTTTTACTAATTTTTTAAATACATACTATATATATAATATATAAGTAGAGTAGGTAAAAAATGATAAAATGATTTTTTTTTGATAAATGTGGTATAGCTTATATTAACCCTTTACATAAAATTATGTAGCAAACTTATGAAACATTATGAAATGAATTACCTGCTCTGACGACTGCCAGCCCAACACCAACCAACCATATCATGGTGGCACCAAAAATCCCATCAAATCGAAGATGCCAAAACAGAGCGAAAAAACATCACATCATTAGGATCATGTTGATTGTTAGTAGGAGACGTTGGATAATGATTAATCGTTTGATAAAATGAAAAAAAAATTGTAATATTAATAAAGAATATCGACTTTTAAATGATTTTATAAAAATTAATGCGAAGTAATTTATGTATTTTTTTACAATTTTAAAACATTATTTAATTTAAATATATTGCACGATTTTATATGAGTTGGAAAAATATTTTTTCAGACTTTTTCTTATACTAACAAAAAAATTACCATCACTGATATAATTAATGTTATTTCAACTAACTATAGTAACATTTAGGTTTCTGTTATTGTTAATCGTTAACCAGTGCATTGTAAGTATGTTACACACATTTTTAAGTAAAATATTGAATAATCAGTGGCTATTCAGCAAAGTGTAAATTAATACATATTGTTAGTAAAGAAAAATAAAAAATGACTATAAAAATGTGAATATAACGAGTTTAATGAATGTTACCTTAATCCATGATTCTTAGTTTTTTAAAAGATCTTTTTTTTCAAACAATTGGCAGTCGTGATTAGTTTAGCAAAAAAGCCGTAAAATTTAAAAGCCAGATTAGTATTAAAAAAGTGAAAATATTGCAAGTAAATAATTAAGTTCATAGAAAAATGAGTTAGAATTAGAATACCATCAAACGTGTGACAATAACCGTATAAAAAGCGAAGTAAGCAAAACCCACATGTACAAGCACTGCGCTATTCGTACCTGAATTCTTCGGTGTCGGTGCTTAACTCTTGTTCTATGTGCAAGAACACTTGTACTAATTCACTGACTATGACCGGCCAAAGAGATGTGGCGTGCTGAGGCGACACACGAAGAAGTAGCACTCGAAAGCATAAAAATACTTGCGCTTGAATCGAGGGGATCACTTGAGGTAAACGGAGACTTTCGGCAAGCCGCTCTGATGAAAATATTTATATCAATTAAAACTTATTTGAAACATTTCTTTACGTTGTTAACGAAATGTAAATTAAATAAAATTTTAAATTAAACCTTAAATAATATTGCAATAATCAAATCACTAAATACTAAATTTATTCAATTAGTAAAGTTCGTGAGTCACTGCTGATTCATATCTCTGAACTTACTAATAATTGCAATTGCTAAATTACATCACTTGTGAGAAACTGCTGAACAAGTGCAGCTCATTATTAAATAAAATGTTACCTTGAATCTCTGGCATATATTTATGATATTGGTCCATTTCACTGCAAAGAATAACAAAGGCCAGTCTTTTCAACAATTGTGCCCTCTGCTCATATTCTTGCTCCTTTGATGAAAAAATGCTTATGCTGCTACTTTGAGCCAAAGACACCTTAGCTATAAGTTTTAATTTATTGAATGATCAAATTCACACACTGTTTTTACAAATAAGAAGTTTGATTTAGCTTGCATTTTTTTAATACTTACTTAACAAATCGCGGAATGTCGTATTGTCATGCGTCATTAAATTGTCAATTATGGTTCTCCAAAAAGGTAAACAAGCCGGTGTCATTTGAAAAAATGCAGGGTCTAATAGCAGATCTAAAACATCCTTGCGCCATGCTTTTCTTGTGTACGGATATCCAGAAAGAGAGCTCAGGAGTTGTGAGCAGGCAGTGAAAGAAGCAATATTTTTCGTTCTGTAACAAAGTAAATTAATTGTTATTTTTAATAAATTAATCAGTTTCCAAAACATCGACAAATAAAAATAATTGACACTTACGTATGATTTTTTAAATAAGGAGTCACATTGTACATTAGGTTGGTCAGCAGCGTGGCCACACGCTCTTTTTCTTGGGAGCCATAACTAACGTCGAGCAGCGGCGCCAAAATTTCCGCCAGTACCGCTTGAGCCTGTACACTGTATGCCGAATTTGGTGGAGTGCCAGGCGTCACTGTGAAAAACGAAAATAATCGCTTTATGAGCCGTCAAATACAATTTACGCTTCGAAATGAAGTTTAAGAGTCAGTGTAATTACCCATGCCAGCTTTTCCTTCTTTACCCTCGGAAGATGCTTCCGACACATCCAAGACATCTTCGCGCACAGCCAAGTTTCTTCGCAGCCAAGTAGTTTGCTCGAGGCACGCTCCAGCGATTTGAGAACATGATTCGATGAGCTGTAAGCGTAAGAATCGTAGACGTCGTTAATTAGAAAAGCATTTCAGATCATTTATCAAAAACGTCGGTGTCATCCAATTATAAATTAATTATCTTTAGTGATTTATTAAGACTTAACAGTTATCATTGGTCAATGAACTATAAATTTTCCGCTTGACAACCGTACGTAAAATTCATATCTAAATATTTCTTTTTAGTTCTTATTCAACTTTAATAAATTGATGCACTCGACTTATTTTCAGGATAAAAATATATAATAAAAATGTTATACCTTTGCCGTTATATCTTGCAGATCTCTAATATCCTTTTTCTCTTGCATCGGAGGGCATTTCTGCACGTATTCATTCAAAATAGCCAATAGCAAGAATTGAGCGGGTGCAGTTAAAGAGAGGCCGTCCTTCAACAAACCGAGAAGTGAAGCCCACGACTCGACGAGCGTTTGTGACGTGTTACTTTGCATGTAAATGTAGAGTAACTCCAAAACCGATACTTCCAAGGAGAAGTCCTGCTTAACTCCATTTATCGGAGGCGGAGTTTTAATGACTTGATGCACAGTTTGCACTAAGGTATCAATGGGCATAACCCTAATTGCACTAACCAACTGGACCAGTACTTGCTGATTTGGGCAAGCTTCCGGTAATACCTAAATTTTACAAAATTTAATTATTAGTTATAAAAAATATTTATTAATGAAAAACTTTATTGACTACTCATTTTTATTCTTCGTTTAATTTAAAAGTGATTTAAAAGTCATTGTTACAATGATTGCATATTTTTGTAATCTATTAAAAAATTTAATTTAAACTATTAATTATTGACAATAAACGAACAAAGATTGTTATAATTAAAACAAATATTTAATTAAAATTTAATCAAAAACCACTTGTGTTTAATTCAGTTAATACTTAGCATTATTAGCAGCAATTCTAAGATCTAAGATACTTGGAATTAAAAGAATATATATAAAAAAAATAAGCCATTACCCTCTTTGAATTGCTGGAGGGTTGTCGCCTTTCGTGCCAAGCCACAGCAACGGCAGCAAGAAAATTCACACCATGATGAAAAGAAATGGGCGAAAGAAGCTCTAGGAGCTGATGCTTTACTACTCGTGGGCTACCAACGACGCAAGTTGCCTGCTCGCTATGCGCACAATAAATCATTATTAGCCAAAAATATAGCCACACTTTACTGCATTTAAAACGTTATTAGTTAATTTAAACTGTGAGAAAGTTAATTATTTAAATAGTACATCAATTATATATTCTAAAAAAATTATTATTACAGTTATAAATATATAAATAATTAAATAATAATAATAACGAACTTTCTCTTTAATACATAAAAAATCAAATCACTTACTTATCCTTAGTTACAATCACTGCTTGCCAAAGAGCAGAAAGTGAAGCAATTATTCTGGGTAAATGACTTAGTGCCATTCTTCTTGCATTGAGAAGTTGCTCGTTTGTAGCACTTTTGTCTTTTGCACTTGTTAGTTCCTATAAAATGACATAAATATAATAATAATAATTAATGTATAGCAAAGTTTAAAAAATTAAATAATAAATAAAATTCATAATTAAAATTTTACCGCTGTGATAGGAGTAGGCATAAAGACGTGTATGAGATTATTAAAAATTTGACCGGGATTAGCACCAGGGACTCCAGTTTGAATAGCGGTACTTGGTTGATTGAAGGAGAAAACGACCTGCTGAGATGTATCGAGCAAACAATAATGAAGTAGAAAAGTTAAAGCTTCTAAATGTGTAACAGTATAATCCGCGGGTAGACAGCACTCGACCAAACTTATATCATCGTTCTTTCGAGAGGAAAGTAAAGCTTCTTCGCTAACATAGTACGATGCCAAGTGTTCTATGTTACAACAAAGTTGATGAATAACCGACGTAACAATTTGCATTAAAGAGGAACCCATGAAGGGTAGACTAGATGTAACAAGCGTTGTCCAATATTGGTGCAAATGCCTCATATGCTCCTAAAATTTTGAAAAATTTGTTAATATATTTGTTTTTAATTCAATAGAAATCATTTTTATCTGCATTAAACGTACTAGTTTCAGAGCACTAAGAATGCTAGCAATAAACATTGGTTGCTGAGGTATTGGTGCACCAGCAACATATTTCAAAGTATTTCCTGATAAATTGTGAGTAGCGCGAGACGGACTGGTAGGAGTTGTTGGGGTTGGCGGTTCTTCGCCCTTTTGAGCTCCACATTGGTGCTCCAACATTATCAACGCTAACAATAATCTGTGAAATAAATTCAATTAATTATCTTTTACTTGTATGCTCAAAGAAATATTTAAACTAATTGTTTACCTTAATAATTGCATTTGAAAGGCTTCAGTATGATCACTCGCTCTATATTTACATTTATTCACATCGTTATCGATAACGGGATCGTTAAACTGCAATATTTCTTCGGTAAAAGTAAAAACTTCTTCACTGTCCTTCTGTGCGTTTTTCATAGTTAAAACACTTGACACGAGGCAGTGGAGTGCGACTTTTTGCACTTTACATTTTGTTAACAAATCTATTATATAACAGCTAAAACCTTTGCCTGAATCACGAACTATAGGTATTAATTCAGAAAATATAAGCGTCAACAATTCTGTACTTGCTAATTGAACCTGCAAAAAAACAAAAACAAATATTACTCACGGAGCCACAATTAAAAAAAAATATTCAATTACTCCTTGACGTACTTGTCTGTTACCCGAAATCTCTTCCTGGGTTAGCCTCATTTGGCCGAGATTCGGATAGTAGCTTCTCGCGAAGTAAAGGCACACGCTGATTAGCAGCTCGAGGTACATGCTACTTCTGTATGCGGCGATAAACTCGGAATTAGCGATGTCTCCATGAAAATTCCGACCAAAAACGCTTTTGCGGTGTCGGGCAAGCAGCGTGATGAGAGTAGAGCTGCGGGGGTTATTCGCCACTCCTGTGGTAGCCGCAGCACAAAGGAACATCCGTGCGTTCGTCAACAATTCATTACGAAGGATCCGCAGCGCATACAACGTCCGATTCGAGTCGTAAACTCCGCAATAGAGCAACATGTGAGAGTGCAAATTGTGCACTCCTACGCCTCCTGTGCTGTTACGTTTAATACCGCCGCTTTCCAGGTGGATCGACTCTTCGCTCTAAATAAAGAATAGGTTTTATATAGAAATGTATTCTATTTTATCTACATATGTTTTCATCAGCTATTGTAATTTACAATGAAAATGAAGATACGTAATAGCTCATTCTAACTCACTAATTTTTTTTATATCTTTAACCATGCTTTTTATGCTCTATTATTGAACGTTAAAACAGCTTAAAAATGATGAAAAAACTTACGAATTTATTTGCTTCATTAGCTTCGCTCAGTTCAATGACTCTGTCGACCACGTCGTTTAACACCTCTTCTACAACGCTAATTCCACTGGAATGGCTAAAGTATTCCTCAGCAGTAGTACTAGTCTCTAAATCTCCTTCCTCATCACCCATAGTCCAACTCGGAATCTCAGTCGTAGCCTCGAAACTTCCTACTGCATCGTTCATATCGTAGCCAGTGTTGTTAAACTCACTATTCATACTATGATATTTGCCTTTTATTATCGTACCTGCCACTTCTCGAGCACTGTTAGGCATCATGACGAGTTCTTTTTTCGCCTTCTGTTAAATTTTATAAAAAAAATGATATGTATAAATACCGATATATAAATATCAAACATGTGGTATTTCAAAATATTACCTGTGACGACTTGTTCGAGGCAACAATTTCAGGGCTGCTCGAAGCGAGACTATTCGTTATTGAATCTAACGATGAAGATCCAACCTCCCCATTGAGTTTTTTGGCACTCTCACTTTTTTCCTTTGTTTTGGTCGTCGTCGCCGTCGAATCGACTGATTCAAACAGGCTCTCGTCTAAACTGCCTGTGGAACCCTTGTTGAATTCTGGCTTCTTGAATCTTCGCGCATTTTTTAGTACTTCCGCGGTAGCTACGTTCGGAACCGCACCAGCACTGTGTCTCTTCGTCAACAACGAATCATCCTCTGTCAATGAATCAGTCGAATTCTCATTGCCATTCATCGAAAGTGGATTTACGAAAACTGATATCCTGCGATTGCCAGATATACTAGGTGGAACTTCTAATTCTCGCATCATTGTTTGATTACGCTCGGTAACGTACTGATGGCCCTTGTTATCGCTCGTCAGTGTTGTTACTGCAAAAATACGCTTCACCTTTACTGGATTTATCAGAGGCTTTTTCTTGCGACCACCTGAAAGAAAAAATACTTATTATTAAGTATAAGTTGCTTTTAATTTTTAATAATATTGCAGACAAAGTAAAGTAACTACCTTTCCGCCACTTTTTTTCATCGCTATTACCTCTTTCCTCTTGACCGTTGCTCACATGATATATGACATTTCCATCGACCGAACTGATGGCGTAAATATTGGCCGCACCTTCGGCTTCCTCTTGTGCACTTTCGGATTTTTCCAGTAAAGCGGCAGGGTCACTCTTCGTAAGGACGATGTTACTGTGTTGAATGTTAACATGGAGAACGCTCATTCGACAAGTGGAAGGATCGAGCAACATCATCAATACTGGATTAACAACGCGCGATATGTCATTGCGCACCAATGAATGTAACAACCAGGATTGGGACTGGAGCTTGAGAGGCGAGTTGTCGGGTAATTGCAAATTGTCCAAAAGTTTTAAGAGAGACCTAAAAATATTTTCAATTTAATTGTTTAATTAAAACTATTATTATTTAACGTGGCGCAATAGTCGTATTTAAAAACAAAATACACATAAACAATTTCGTTTAAATAATTCTTAAATTTGTCATTCTTGGAAATACCGCGTATGAATAAATATTCCAATTTTTTCGGATTAATCATTTGAGATAACTCTTGTGTATTTTTAGAATTAGACAGTATATATAAATATCAAGAAAATAAAAAACATGCTCACTTATCAAAGCCTCTGAGGCTCCCTCTTAATCTTGGATTAGCTTCAATATCTCTTCCGAGATGCCATAATGTAGCAAACCTATTAAATGCTTCTATTCTCTTTTCCATACTCTCGCTCATGAGAGCTGAGCCAATTACATCTTCTACGGCATCGCAAGAATCGTGTAAAGCGTGATGCAATTCGTGCAAGAGCTCGACGCATCGTATTCTATATCTATGCACAGGAAGTTCCCCTAAATGATGCCATAAAGAATGGGCTAAAATCTGTGAAATGTAATCACGATTTAAGTATAAAACTCTTTATTTTTTTTAAGTAAAGATGTATTTAAATTGAAAATCAGTAATTCAAAAATTAACTTTTCAATTAATAAAATTTTACCTGAAATACGTTTGTATAGTTCCTCAAATACGATACATGCCACTGTTTGAGCAATGCAACAATCACAACAGTAGTGACTCCTTCTCCGTGAATTTGACTCGCGGAATCACTATGAGCTTTTGAAAGGGCTATCAAATCCAATAGAGTGGCAATGCTTGTAAGCTGAAGGGACGGTTGTTTGCCCAACCAGCAGGCGCACACAATCAAAACCTTTAACCACTCGGGGAGAACTACTTTTCCCTTAGGCTCTTCCTCTTCAAGTATTCCATTCCCTGGTAAAAAGTATGTTGGAAAAGTGGATAATTCAACTAATAAACTCGACGCTACTTTTAACACTTCTTCCCAATCAGATTGGTCAACTGATTCTACATATAGATGCAAAATATCTATGAAAAAAACAAATTTATTAAATATCATTATCATCTATTCTGCAGTACACAAAACACAAACAGTACACAAAAGTGTACTTAATTAAAAGAAGTTATTACCTAAACGTTTCTCTTCTGGAGAAGACAATTCCTGATTGAAGAATCCCGAGTCTTCAAGCTCGAGCTTCGACCTTAAAATTCGTTCTAAATATCTTGTTCGTTCCTCAAAGCTTTCCTTGCATGAAGAAATCCTCAAACTTTCGAACAAATCGGGCACAGATTTCTCGCGATCAAGAACGCGATGCTCAATGAGCTTTACATAGAATTGCTCGTATAATCTTAGGCACTTCTCCAGCATCGAGTGCTGCATCTGTTGGGCCGGTGATGGACCTCGACTGATCGAGTTCATCGAACCGAACGATTCATTCTTAGAGACTAAATTTCTAGATTCCACGTTCAAACCTTGATTCGAGTCAGATTGATAATCACTAGTTTTTAAATCTTCCATACTCTTGTTTCTGCCAATAGAAGTCGTCGACTTCGCATCCTCGCTCACAACTACAGAGATGCTACTTCCGTCCGTAGGTAACGAATATGCTTCTGTGAGTTTTGACGTGCTTTTGCTCGATTTTTTCTTCGACTTTTTATCACTTTTCTTTGGAGCGCCGCTCGAATTTGCTCGTCTTCTTGGACTGAAAAATAATAAAATATCAAATTTATTAATTGATACTACAGTATATATTTTCTATTCTAATTCGATTATTGCAAAATTATTTTAAAAATACTGAAATTCGTGTCATCCAGATCTACTAAAAGACTTTTTAAAAATAAATTTGAATAGTGCCACGGTAAATTCCAAACGTGAAATTATTTATAAATATCTTATATAGTTTATTAGAGTATTACATTTTAAAGATTTACAAATGTTTGATTTTAGTATTTAAAACAATAATAATTAATTGTTTTTTAAACCTTACCTAGGGCTACGATCCAAGAAAGAATTATTGGCAGACTCCACTGGTTTGTTCAATTTGCTATCAGATTGACTCTTCTCCAGTGGAATAGCTGCTAAACCGTTTTCAAGAGGTTGTACAACTCCTCCAACATCGCCTTTAGCATCACCTTCTGTTTTTTCTGCATTCGAATTCGCCGATACAGCAGGTTGTACTTTGGATAAAATTTTTCCGCACAATTTAAGACTTTTAGTTATTTCCATGGGCGATAAATGATCGATGCGACCGGTAAGTTTTTCAATGATATTGTAAAAGAGACTAAAAAAAATAATGATTATTGTTTATGGGCAATATTCAAGCGATAATTTTTTGTCCAGCGTAATTTATTGCTTGATAAGTATCAGCTTAATTTTTATTACCTTGGTAAGTGTTCAGATGGAGTATCTATGAAGGCATCAAGCGAAACGGTTTCTAAAAGGAATTCTGTAAGAATGCAGACTTCGCCAAGCTCCGGCATACCACTACCGACTTCTTTTACGGAAGGTTCTTGTACGCTAAGACCTCGGCGGTACCTCGACCGACTATTACTGTGATCTCTTTCACATGCCTTTTCAAACAAGTAACCACAGTGGATCCACACATACTGAGGCTCCAATGTCGAGAATAAAAGATTCACAGATTTTATCACCTCGCTGGATTTCGAATTTTTTATCGATACGGAACAGGCATTGTAAAATGTTCTGAAATATTAAAATTTTAATACAACTCTATGCAAAGACTATTGTGGAAATATTTTTTAAATAAAATGCGATTGTGAATCAAGTATTTTGATCGTTGAATGAATAACGTATGTGTCATTTTCAATAAAAGCTATTTATAGCTTCTTGTTTGCAATGAAAAAAGAATTCTTTTTTTAAATTTTCTTTTTGAAATTTTCTAGTTTCAAGCAAAAAGTATTAGTAATAATTCAATACCTGTACACTTCATAAAGAATGTCATCCAGAATTACTGGTCCAATATCGGGCTTATCAAGCAAAGAAATTAAAATTCTGTACGGCTTTAAATCTTGCGGGTTCTCAAAGCAAATGGTTTTTAAAGTCGATTTAATTGCTTCTATTAACATGTCCTTGGAATATATTTCGAAATAAGCGGCCAAACTTTCGGTAGTGGCACGATCTGCTTTCTTCTTTAGAATCGATGTATTTACTTCGGTGCCCAAAAGCCAGGCAAAGAGACGCCTGAAAGGCAAAATAAAACGGAAATTCATAAAAGGGGTTTTATTGTTGCCATTCGCACGCGTCATTCGGCGCGAAAAATAAAAACGTACCTATTTAAACTCATGTCACGTCGCAATATGGTGGTCAGAGCGGCAGTAAGTATATTTACCATATCTTTTCTTAAAAGTTGGCTGTTGTGCACGGGAAAACCCACAAGCAGTAAATCTAAGGCGCTCCTTTGAACGAGCACAGAGCTGTCTTGAACGCAAGCGCAAAGCGCAGTGACCTGCATAAAAAAATATTTTTTTTTCAAAAATTTTTTTTTGTGACTTCATATGTACAACTACGTGAAACTAATTAAAACGATTAATTTTGCTTTTACTCTATAGATAATCAAATTTAGTATGTATTGATAAAGTTAAGTATTTCCTGCAATATAGATAAACCTATGTGAGTCATGTTACAACTTCTATATTCTATTTTTAAACAGATAATTTTATCAATTTTCAGTTGTACCTGATATCTCAAAACATTGCACAAAAAGTGATCTCAACTCTACTAGGCAAATATCAACCATTGCTATAGACTGTATTCCAAAACTTCATTTACTTTATGAGTTATGTGTTATAAGTTAAATGATAATTAAAATTTATAAAATTACTATGATAAATTCGGATAATATTCTTTTTTGAAATATTATTTTTTAAGCAAAATCAATTGAAAATGTAAAAATTATACTTATGAGTTAATTATTTTTTTACACTTTACCATTATATCAACGTTTGTTCCCATTATGTAAAGTTGCTCTTCCATAGGCACTTTCTTGTTAAAGTGCGATAAAGCAAATGATATAGCTGGCAGTCGAATTCCAGAGTTAGAAGCTAAACAGTCCCACAAACAAGCATAAAAGTGTGCTGGACCTACTCCTTCGCAAACTTTTTCTAACAATGAATTAGTTCTGTCAAAATGATCTGAACCCTCTTCTAAACCTGGAAGTACACCACTGAGAAAGCCACTCAATCCAGGTCTCAATCTTTCACCCAGAGGAACAAAGTGTGTTTCATAAACAGTCAAAAGTAGTGGTCGTACATTCATTGCTGCATTACCCAGTAGTGGAAAGAGTCCTTAAAAAATTATTGTTATGATTAATTTTTTAATTTTTTCATAGCAAATTATAACAAATTCAGTTATTATGTAAGTCAGTAAACTTCATTTTGAAATTCAAGTAGTTCAGATTAAGATAAGCATTTAAGCAAATCATTAAATGAGCTGGTTAAATCAATGACTTTCATTGATCTATAAATCAACCTTTAATGACTCTCCAGCCTTTACTACTGAAATTTTTTAAATTATGAGTAGCATTATCAAAATTCTATTTTTTAAAATAAATTTATTTTTACAGCATGTCACATAAATAAATTAAAATTAGAAGTTGAACTTATAGCATTATGAAATTATGTAACAAATTGAAAAAATAAATAGGAGATAAATTTTCAAAATTATGTTAATATTTTTACTTTTTTATGCTTTTTTTCTATACTTGATGTATACAGATTAGATTATAAAATATGAATATTTAATAAACTTCATTATTAAGCAGTTCAGTGTTTTAAATTGAAAAGACTGATAATAAAGGTGAATAACTGACGTACCTGCGCTGTAAATAAAGAGCTCATGACTCAATCTGTTTGTCCCCATACATTTAAATATGATGTCGTAAGTTTCTAAAGCTTTAAGGTGGACACCCGATGGCAAGGCAGGATGCATGCATTGAGCAAGCCTTTTTGAAATTTTGATCCTCCTTGGAATTACTGGAAATTTCATATTACTCAACAGCACTTTGTTGAGCTTTCCCAGCGCAGATATTAAGTCTGCCCATTCGCTGGTATACTCAAAGCTCTTGAGAGCTTTGTCCACATTAGACACATAGCTGTAAAATGATATTTATTATTAAGCAAACTTTAATCCACAACATAAAAAGCACATATGATTGCACAGCTTATCTAATGCTTTCAGCAAAAAAGAAACCTTATTCATTTACACATGATGGTTTTATCTCTTTAAGTAATCTCTATTGTGCAAATCCTTTTAAAGAATGTATTGTACAAACATAATGCCTCACATAGTTTAAATAGAAATAATAATAATGAAGTAACTAATGTTATAGGGAAGAATTATTGTGATTCTATCTAGGTCAAACAACTGAAAAATTTACTTATAAAAAGTTTGAAAGCCATTTGAGGAACATGATAAGAAAATGCTCATTTAGTCATTTCATTAAATATGTACATTGTTGAGCACAGCAAATCTTTGATCATTACTTAAAAGGATGTAGCGTATGTAATTAATGTAGATGAACACAGGATATAATTGTTTTTTAGCATATTTATAAATAATTTGTGTATGGCTAAAAGATTAAAAAATAATAACTTATTATTTTTGCTTCACTGAAATGCAATTATTTATATCATTAACATTTGCATAATATGCATTACAATTTACTCAATGTCTAAATGAACATAATTTAAACGAGGAAATCATTCTGCATGTACGACATTGTGACTTCCTTCTTTGTTGTACATTTAATCAATGGGTAGTTACAAAATTTAAATAGCTACAAAAATCAGTACTCACACTCGATACTTCGAGTCTTTCATGAGCTCGTACTCTTCCAATGCTATGGAGCCCATTTTGGCAGCTGTTCTTTCCGAATGACTTCTAATGAAAAGAGGAGCGTAGATCACTCACGAGAACCCAGATCAATTGGCACCACCATCCTCCTGCAGCAGGGCTGTTCGCTCGTAGAAGCTGATACCAGGGTTGACCTCATGGACCTGCGAACCAGCATATCCCAGCTTGTAACTCGAGATCCGGCAACGCGCGGACAAAGGCCGTCAATCGCTCAAGGCGCTCCAGCGTGCAGAGCAGACAATACAGCCCAGGAGGACAACAATCCCTTGGGTAGCGGCCGACGGGCTCTGGCGCGAGGCAGAGCGAACTGGTGCGTGCTCCGCTGGCAGCCGAGCACCAGTCAATGTCAAAGTCAGCAGCAGCAGCCACAGCAGTAGCAGCAGCAGCCGAGCTGATCACCAGCGGCGCGCGCGCGCACCGACACTCACCCACACTGCCTCGCGCACTCGATAACCGTAAAATCAGCAAAGGGTGTATGTATATATAGGCCACGCACTTTGCCGCGATTATCGCCTGGAACTAATGGGCCTATTTACCTAGCGCTGTTGACATTCGCTCGGCTCGGCGCGACGGCCACTGGCGCGCGCGCGGCTGTTACGCGGCGGCGGCGCGCACACACGTCTCTCCTTTTATCCTTATCCCCCTCGCCGGAGACGACGGCGGACCAATGACGGCGCGCAGCGGACTGCTACTCCAGACTCGCGTCGCTCGATGGGTCTGCTGCTGTACTCTCTGCTCTGCTTTTTTTCTCCCTCTCTCTCGCTCCCGCCAGCCTTTCTCGCCGCGACGACGGCAATCGCACGCGCGGACACACGCAAGCGCGACCACACCGACGCGCGCACTGCCGCCCGTGCCACGGGTTTTCCGTTTTTATGTTACAACACGTTTGATGACCCCCCGCCGCACACGAGACTCTCCTCGCCCACACGCGCGGCCAATTGTCCGTGCGTATATATCTGGAAGCGTGCAGTGCTGCCCCAAGAGCAAACTTTGCTATCATCAGTATGATCTCATGCGTTCATACATTGCCTTCGCTTTCGTATGTATAGCTGTAGGTGTGCCAATGCACGTGTGCATGTGGGATGAATAATGAACACTTGAACAGGTGACGCTGGAAACGTTGGTAGCGCTGAAAACCACTCGCGATTATTGCTGATCAGCTGATGGTTCCTCGAGAGAGACGGGGGTACCTACCTGCAATAGGTGTACTCCACTGCGCGAACGAATCGAACACGCGGACTGCGAAAATTCGAATCGTCCTACTTGTTTACCTTTTGTTTTTATTAGCTGGTTTTGGTGGTTACGTAAGGCAATTGTCTCGAGTGATATAAGTTTAATAGATGACGCAATGGGTTTATTTAAGGATGGATTTTTTTTCGAGGCGCTTTAAAGGCGGATATTGTTTCGGTGGCTTTGATGCGAGACGAAGAATCACGCCGTTCGATTTTCAATAGTTGTCTTAAGATAAACGAATGTCTAATTTAAAAAATTGTCAATCTCTTTTGTTATTGCATGTTTGTTGCAATTTATGCACTTATTATGCATGTACGTCGATGCACATGCACGAATGTTTATAATAATATATTTGCATGTTCTAATTTTTCTTTCGTTTTATTTCAGGGAGAAGTCCGAGTTGGCTTTGAATGGCAAAATCTTAAATCTTAAATATCAAGGAAATGAAATGAAAGTTACAATAAAAACAAAAATAATTTCTTATAAATGTTATTCTAAACGATTACAACTGAAAAAAACATATTTTAGTTGTATAATAATGTATTTTATATTTTTCATAATCCTCTTTTGTCTTATTACAACATAATTTATTATGCTACAAAATTTAAAGTTATGATTACCTTCACCATGCCTTCACCCATATTCTGCGTATTTAATTCGATAGTTTCTTTAAATTAATTAAAAATTAATTAAATTATACACTTGCACTGTTCAAAAACAAAAACACAAGAAGCCCGAAAAGGGGAAACAGTGCTTCCATCTCGTTAAAACACTGATAACTGTTAAGCCACCTCGCATTATTCGCAGCGCAGTTTCGCATTCGCACAGGTCAAATCGTACACTTTGCGCACAGCGCCAAGCGCGAACTAAATCGGAGAGGACGCTCGTGTTTCGCGGAAGAGCGACGAAGATCACAGGATAAATTTGCCGGCTACCAGCCATCGGAGAGACGGAGAAGGTGCGATAAGGAAAGTCGAAGACGTCAGCCCCGGTATACAATATAGCCTGCAACACCAGTTCCAGTATGGCGTTCGTCGCAAAAGCAGCTGCTTGTGTTTTCGCGAATAGCCAACGGTCGCAGCAAGGACTACGGCGACGCCGTTGAATCGGAGCAACCGAGGCCAACCTTGGACCGCTGCTTGCAGATCGTCCCGAGGACGTACCCGCGGCTCCTCCTTGGCCCCCCAGCTAGGGTCCTAACCTCAATTGGCGCGCAGTTCCCGCGGCCTCGCGCGCGCGAGCAGCGTCGCTTCCTGGTGCAGCCGCGCGGTCAGCCGCCGCCACGACGAACCTCTCGGCGTCGAGGGACCGAGCGCGCGCACGCTTCCGCGTGCGAACCGTCCCGAGCACGGGCGGCGTCCGGCGCCACCAGCAGCAGATCGCCGCCGTCGACGAGGACGCCGAGGACAACATGACGGCCGACGTGTCCGAGCTGCGCATGAACGTGGCCGCGCTCAAGCGCGTCGACCCCTACGTCAAGGACATCCTCGAGACGGCTACCCACGTCGCTCTCTACACCTTCAACGGGGACAATAATGAGTGGGAGAAGACCGACATCGAGGGCGCGCTTTTTGTCTACTCGCGCATCGGCGAACCCTACAACAGCATTCTCATTATGAACAGGTACGCGCGATTAATTTTCGTTTGAGATGCGGGAGATTTTTACTGTGGAACCTGTTTAACACCACATGTATTTTATTATTTATTTATTTTTTTTAGTAAATTATCTGTTATTATTCTTTGGTTATATATTGTGAAATTTTGTTTTACTTGAAAAAATAGAGAAATTTTATGTTAAAAATAATCTTATGTGATTCTATTTTGTTTTAGGCTCAATACAAAGAACCAAGTTGAACCTGTCACTCCAGGATTAGATTTACAATTGCAAGAACCTTTTTTGCTTTATAAGAACAATAAGGGAAATATTTATGGTATTTGGTTTTATGATAAAGACGAGTGCGTCCGAATTTCATCAATGTTGAACAAATTGGCTAAGGAGTCTGATACTTCAAATAAAATGACGCCAAAAAACAAAAAGACTGCACCAAGAAAACCGAATAATGTCGATATATTTAGCATGCTGAGTAAGGCTCAAGAAGATTTTAATTCCAATAAAAGTGGCACTGCTGAAAGAGGAGTAAGGGGAATTGATTCTAAGTCACCTATGAGCAATGCTATTGGAGAACTTTCTGGAGCTTTAACAGCTATGGCTATGGCTCCAGATGTCACATCAAAAAGTGTCATGGACTTTTTTGCAAAAGCAAAAGTTAATACTGGTCACTTTAAAGCTGGTGATCAACCTCAGGCTGGCAATGCAGCGAATGAAGGAAAGCCTTTGTTGGCAAGATTAATGTCTCACCCAGCAGCTCACACTGTCGAACATATTGAGAAACAGCATAGGTCAATCACTCCTCAACCCGCCATTCCACAAGCACAGACTGGAATGATGTCAATGAAGAATCAAAGGTAACATATTGCAAAGCAGTTTACTTTCAAAACTTTTTGAGTATATTTAATTTTAATAGTAAAGTATTGAGCAAAAAAATTATGTTAATTAAAATGTTGGTTTTTAATACAAATGTTGATTAATTAATATGTTTCATTGTAGCTGTGAAAATTCAATTATAACAAAACTCAGAAACAAAATGCCACAACAATCCAATGCAAAAACTCCTACGTCAGGTCATATTATTGGACAAGACTATCAGCCTGCATTGAATTCATCTTCATGCAACGTAATGTCAGAAATGTCTTCTACAATGAATCAAGAAGATTCAAATAGTTCCTCAAGCTTCCTTAGGATACAATCGCCTACAGCAAGCAACTCAAGCAATTTAGTCAATCAGCATAAAAGTAATGCAAATGTGTCAAATGTCTTTGTTGATGTGTATGAATCAATGCACAAGCAGACCAACTCTGTATCAAGCAATGCTTTTGACTCGATGTTTCAGCACAGTTCAGCGGTAATTTTTAATATCATATAAATAATTTAACCTATTGTATTTACCTTGAATATCTTTGTACATAAGTGATAATTAAGTTTAGTAAGATATTTACACTATTTGTGGTTGCAATTGAAATATTTTAGTTACACATAATAACTTTCCAACATTCACTTAAATACTCAACTAATAAGATTAAAATTTAGCATGCAATTATTGATATGGTTTCGTCAGTTTATATTTTTTTTGTTAAGATAAAAGAAGTATTTATCAATGAATGCATAAAAAGTCCAGATATCTTCATAAAAACAACTTAAAACTGATTAAAATAATTTGCTTTTTTAATTTCAAAAATTGGATATATTTTTCTCTTGTAAAACTATAATTATTGTTTTTTCAGACAAATGTGTGTGACGAATTGATCGTATCTTCGGTAACTCCGAAATCATCTTTGGGAGGAACTGGTGCGGCTCCGGCTCTTATTCCGCCGGGCATGTTTGCGGCACCGAGCCCAGCAGCTGCTACAGAATCGCTTCAAAGACCAGTCGAGCCTCTCACAAGGAATCAGCTGTTACAGGCTTTCAATTATTTACTGCGTACCGATCCAGAATTCATAAACAAATTGCATGAGGCCTATGTCAAATCGTTCAGTGAACTTCTCTCTTAGAAGCTTGACTGACCCAACGATCCCATCGGTGACCCAAGGGTTTAGTTTCATCTTTTTTAACAAAACAAAAAACAAAAACTTTGTTTCCACGTGTCTGTAAAAAGTTTCACTGGACTGACGAATGCGTGTGAACGTTACGAGTAAAGTAGCATTCCGTGACTGTTATTAGCACTCACACGGAAAAATGTTTGAGCGACCTGCGGCGCTGGCTTGAGGTGGCGCGGCGCAAGAAAGCTTTGAAAGGTGGGCGCTGAACTACGTTTGGGCAGTCAGCTATTCCAAAAGCAAGGCGAAATCTATCCTCACCTATGTGGGCACGTCGTTCTATTAAAAATAAGTTAATGTTGCTCTGTCTAGAACGTATATATAAATTTCTTTATTTAAGATAAAGCAACACTTTATTTTTACAATCGTGTTGTGACGTTTTATTTTAAAACCTGTTTAAAAAATACATTTAGCAAATCAATTTTAAAAAATTTTAATCGTAAAAGTGCGACGTGTCTTACCGTTTATATCTCGGAGAACGTCTCGGTTCGCCGACAAATATTCTGTCGATTCGCTGATAGAGACATACCAATTCTTATTGATTCCACTTCTCCGACGCGAACGCTGTTCAGGATTAACGATGATTTAAGACAACCGAAACGATTTCGCCTTTGATGCACGGCTAACTTGGCGGAGAGATGGTTGATATTCTACGGGCCGATAGGGATCGTCGTCTACCGAGGACGCGACAAACAATAACAATAAAATACACAAACAAAATATTACAAAGTACAAAATTCGTAAATAAATGAGACGCGAATAAGTATAATAAATAATTCTTTTTACTGACTCTTCCTTGTCAGATTAAAATATAAAATAATGCGCTCTGCCTTTGTTTCGTGTCTTGCAGCGCGACTCACACAGTCACTTGAAGAATTCACTGAAGAAGCTAGACGAGGCACTTTCGCTCGGACCTGTACTCATTATGTTTAAGTTAAGAACCGACCGTTGTTGAGTTCAGTTTTTACTGTTGCTATACCTTTTTTGATTAATACGACTGAAAAAGGGATTAGAATCCCTTGCGCAGTTTAACAGAAGAATAATTAAGCTTATTTTCTTTAAAATTGATAACAATATTAAAGGGTAGAAATCTGCTACAAATATACATTAACTGCTTATAATCGTGCGAAAATGACCCTTACGAAGAACGAAGCAAAATCAACCTTGCAAGAAGAACGCCTCATTTTGCTACATTGATATCAATTGAACGTGATTCTTGCATTCGGTTCATAATCGATACATTATGTTCTTTGATTTACTCATTTGCTATTTACAGAAATAGTTATTGAAATTGTAGGCCATTTTTAAACCTTTGAAATATTGCAGTAAGAATATACTTACAGTATAGCTGTTGCCTCAAACAAAGTAGTGCCGCTTAGAAATCGCTTTAGGGCCAACGTTTTACAGTTTTGGGTCTAAAATCAGCTTACGCGCGAGACTGTATAAGTACTATGGAGATACATTCCGCCAAACTTTTTTCCGTGCATGTGCGACAATTTCACGCTTGCGGTCGAATAGTACTGTATGTACACGTATGGTCAGCCTTCGTAATGGGGCTCGAGCGAATCGGCAAGAAACTTATACGCAGTCCTATGAAGTTTTCGAGGAAACGCGCAAAAAAAATTTGGTGTTGAAACTAAGTTTCCAGTGGAGAGCGCTAATCGTTCTCCCTCGTTGTTTGCATTATAATTGTATTTCAATATTTTACGCGTTTTCTACGAAACTTAAAAAATAAGAGAGCTCGAGTATTTGAAGCAGTATTTTTATATTCAGGTGTGAAAATAGAAGGCGTGTTGAATGAATGCAAAAGAAGTCGAAAGTAAAAAAGAAAACACACGCGGAAAAAAGAAAAAAAGAGCATGTGCGATTAATTTGTCAAAAAAAGCAGCGCAACAATGTTCCTCGGTGTCTTAAGACAATTGTGAGAAGGTTTGAATTTTATTGAATCTGTGATGCCAAAACTAAGTAAATGGATGAATCATGAAAAAAACAAAATAAACTTATGTGGTGCTTCAGAAATTGACGCTGTACTTACTGATTAATGAATAGTACGACAAGAACGACTCATTTTACGAAGTGATGACACTCACCCTTTTTTCGTCAGTTGAAAACAAACAAACAATTTTGGGTGTGTTGGCGTGATACTGTGTGTATGCCGGAAAACACAAGATACCTATAAAAGCGAGCGATCAAAATAAACGCTATACGAATTGAGTTGGAGTGAAATAAATAAAAGATTATCAAATTTTGCAAAAATTCAGTGTTTGTATTTTTTACCATATATTTTTTCAGTCGGGCTTCTCGATTTTACGTCGAGTAGACCATTTTACATGTCATGTTATACAATCTGCAATAACGATATACAATATTATATAATCGTTAATTAATGCATAATCTACCATAAACATATCGTATTATCACAATATCATATTTTTTTAATGGAATACGATTAAGGGATTGCTCTGCTATCGAGGTGCGTGTGCATCTCGATATTCAGCACTTGTTTTTCGTCTAGATTTACATATAATATATATTTTTGTATTACATTAATTTTTTAGCACTTTCTTCTAAATTACATAAATAATGGCGGTAATGCACTGCTCTTCCATGAAGGCAGACAATAAATTAACGCGAATTCTTTCATAAAGTCGATGAAAAAATCTAAATTAGTTATCTTATATTCGTAAAACATTAATTTCATTTTTCTAAAAAGTTTTGAAACGTTTAAGAAAAAAAATCGTCTAAATCTTATCCAAAATTATAAAAAAATTGATAACATTAGACTTTTTCATTGCTTTAAATTAAAAAATGAACAGTCCAGCAATAGATACTGTTTAACAAACGAGAATCGCGCATAACGTTGTTACATATTGTGTTTCTTAAAATAATTATTTAAACAATTTCTTTGCTTAATATTTACAGTGTACATTCTTCGCATAGAAAGCAGATTTTCATACTCTCTTTAACATGCGCATAATATTCATTCACACAATATAATAAAAACGATGTTATGATGTCAAAATTATGAAAAAAAGTCGATTGACAAATTCTTAGCTCTTTTTATGAAAATGTACGGTTTTTTCTTTTTTCTTGAAGTAAAGAACTTCGCATTGAACGTTAGAGCAAACTTATAATTATACAAATATAATGTACAGTGTAGTTCCTTCAGAAAAATTCACAGCCGTATGGAACCAAGTGAGGCTCTTCTAACTTTCAAGGCAGAAATTATGCGGATATCTGGTTTTTGATAAGCACACAGTATTAAACAGTCAGTACGTACAAAAGTGATTCGATCGACATTCAGTATCGTAAGAAAGCACTATGCAGAATCTACATCACTATTTTAAAAAATCGTAGAACCTCAGCTTTAAATCCATAAATGCCACTGCTATTTTTTTTTACTTTCGAGTACGTTTAACCATCGTAATATTTCTTCCTCATATTCCTTATCTTTATACATATATGTACGAACTAGAAAGAAGCAATAATTTAAAAATTCTGTACAAATTCAAAAATCTTTCGATGCGGCACTTTTTTCACTAAGCTGGTTTATATCTACATTGGCATTTTAAATGAGACTCTAAAACTTTTGATTGACCATTGAAAATTAGAAAAAAACAACCGTGCGCTTTAATACGATACAAACCTTCTCAAATTAAATGAAAATTGCTCTGAAATTATTTATTATAATGTAATATTACTAACTAGAAAATGAAGAGCAATTTTTAATTTTAGTACAGCAGTAATATCAAATGAAGATAGTATTAAATAAATTTTAAATATTTATAAGTCTTGGAAGTTTAAGAGACTAACTAAAAATTGTGACCATACCAGTACTCATCAGTGCCGTAAATTTTCAAAATCAAAAGCGAGTTTCACTTAATCAAGAGAAAAAAAACTATAAACATTTACAAAATAAAACGAGATTCGCAGCGCCCCACACCGAAGATTAAGAATTCCCATCGGTATACAAATAATTGCTCGATCTCCGAGTGCATGGCGCTCAAACAAACGAACCATAATGCGAAATCGAAGAAAAAAAATGGACAAAATCGAAGAGGTGCAACAAGAATTGCGCTTGCGGAGATAAAGTCTTTGGCCCTTTTGGGGAATGAGGTTATCTACAAAAGATACAGAGAGAGAAGACCAGACGGAACTACCGCTCAGACGAGGGGCAGCTTCTGAGGCCCAAGCAGAGGCGGCGCGTTCTCCGGCATCCGCAGCCCGTTGAGCTTATCACCTTGGGACGGCAGTGGCTGTAGCAGGCGAATCGCTAGGCTCGCCAAGATCAGAAGTACGACGAAACCGCAAATCGGTACCGCGATCGTCGCTGTTTTGAACCAACCATCGGATGTCTGCACCTCCTGGCCCGCTGGCTGTTCCGAGCCGAAATACGTCCTGTGCTCTCCCAACAGTACTGTAACATAAATACAAAAGTGTTAATTTATGAAAACAATATTAATATTCATGAAGTAATTAGTGGTTAATTTAATTTTAATAATTTTGGAACAATAAAAGAAAAAAATCATTTAAATAAAGGAAGATTTGTTGAAATTAAAAAAATTTGTTGAAATCTTTCTCTCATTAAGATGTCATTAAGATGACATTAAGATTTATCAAATGCTATAACTCACAAGGGAATCACCGTTATCAACGATATCCTCAAACCTTACATTTATTTTATCAATACAAATTATAATATCGGCAAATTTCGATCGATATTGAAGTGTAGATTCCAGCGACCGCTAAATCAGAAATTAATTAAGCACGCATTAGCAGGAAAACTAAACGAAGTCCTGCAATCAAAACGAAACCGGTCGAGAATAACTTTTACGCGGCTCGTTAATCCAAGCGTACGCACGAGATAACAAACACATCGCCTCTCTCGTATCAGCAAACTTCGGAAGCGCGTGTGCGCCGCGGAATCTGCATACTCCGCGGCGCCAGCGTAAACGCGTCACGCTATTCGTATATACGCGAGCTCCCCTGCTCTCTTCGCGAAGTACAAAGCGAGGACTTCGCGGTAGCGCCTATAACCGACGGCCGCGTGTTTTTCGCGAAAGCTCGCCAGCAAAACGAGCCGCGCGAGGGGAGGAGGCTGCAAAATCGAGCGCGCCTCGAGGCGAACGGGAGAGCAAACGAGAAGTTATCGGCTCGAAGGGGAGGGATGCGAGCGCGCGACTAGCCGAGCGCGGTGCAACGCGTCCACGCGGCGGTGTCGTTGACTTTTGGAATCGCGACGGGAGCCCGAGCAAGTGTGCTTTGCATAAAACCAGGCTTGACGCTAAGTTTAATCGCTATTACTCACCGCCTGTTGTTTCAGCGTGGAATTATTAATTTTCTTTTGAATATTTTTACTTTCGTTATGCGGTTTACCGCCGCTACCGAGATACCGAAATCGATTTTTCGAATGTAATTTTAAGTAGCAAGAATATTTTTATTTGAAAAGAGCACAATTTCTAAATGAAAAAGAAATTAATACCGGACAGGATTCAAGACTGTTAAATGAAGTATGGAAGAAATATTTTTGAACTTTTATAAATAGCAGATTATTTACTTAATAAAAATAGCAGCAAACATTTATGATAAGACTTTTTACAACACGATAAGATTATATTAGCATAAAATGTACTGATAAATTGTTAATCACTTTGGGAAAATTTTAACGAAACATAATCAATATTAACTATACGAATGACATAATTTAGCGCACTGTTGTTTAGCGAGAAATTTAAATGCCCCTGAGATAAAGGTCACTTTTTATTCCCGATGAACTTCCGTCCGAAATAAAAGAAAGAGACTGGCGAGTTTTTTGTCGAGTCGAGATAAAGCGGCGGTGATGTTACTTTAATTAGTGGTGCCGATCCCTGGTCAAAGAGAGAGGAGCCGTGGCGGACGAGAAAATGGAAGGCACGCGAAACAAGAAATGAAGACAAGCACCAGGGCGAGATAAGGATCGGAGTTGTACGCTAGCGCTCCGCGTGCACGTGTATAAAGTGCACCGACGTTATATGCATCATCGGGGCTAGATATGGAAAGCAGGAACTATTCCAAAAAGACGAAACACTCGTTTTTTATTGCACGCGGCTAAAAGCAGTTCGTAAATTGTGCTTTGATTTTATCACTTCGATCTAATGGATTTTTCAATTTTTATTCGCGCGCCACTCTACGTGCGTTGATGTGTTTCTGACGCACATCAACGTTTATAAGAGTTATTTTACAACAGTATGTAGCTTTTTACATTAAAAATCAAGTTAAAATTATTATTAATGCATTATTTAACCTACATTTTTCTCAGTGTAAAGCTATTCTCAAAAGAAACTTGTAATGTCTCTTTTAATTCTTATCTACATTGTGTCAAAATCTCTAAAAAGTTTCCACTTTTATACTGAGCAAACCCTTCAAGAGTCAAAGACAGATAAAACAATAGGGAATCAATTAAGTTCACTAAAAGCGATGCACCGGTAGGCGGAGTAATTAAAGGCGAAACAATCGAGCGCTCGCATCCTCGTAAATCTCAATTACGCGGCGCGGCGGCGGCGACGAAGAAGGAGAATCTCAAGGTGGAATGCCCGGACGTGTACCTTGCAGGGTCTTGTTGAGGCGGCTTCTCATGGCGGGGCTATCGACGTGATTGCAGAGGTCCTGCTCGCAGCAGAGCTTGCCCGCAGGGCAAGGCCTCTCGGTGAAGCTCTTCTCGAGGCAGCCGCTGTACGCGGCGACGACCAGTTGCTGGGGGTGGCGCGTGCCGCTCGGCAGCGTCAACGGCAGCTCCGTAAAGCAGCCGCGGCCCCGGCACATGTAGCCCTGGGACACGCAGTGCGGCTGGTTGCAGTAACACCGCACCTCGTGTGCTCCGCGCTCTCGGCTGCTATCTTTATCTGTAATTAAAAATTAAATTTTTTATTACTTAATCGCACTTACAAAATTATCTTAAAATTAATTTAAAAGAGAAGGAATAAAATTGATTTGATAAAGTTCGTCATTTGAAAACTTTGATTGCCATCAAACCACATTTCTCATAAGATATTAAAATAGTCTTCATCGCTTGCCTCATCATATAATATTATAAATTTAATAATGAAAAATTATATCGATTGCGTGGGTTCAATTATAATTAAAAAAAAATCATTAGATTATTTCAAGTATGAGAAAAGTGCCGCAATGTGAGAACCCCGAAAGCAAATTTTGACGCGTGACCTTATCTTATCACCCCTGCATCTTGCGAGACGACCTCCTTTTCCTTCGCGCAACCGCGAAACAGACATAACTGCGCGATGCTGACGAAGAAGGAAGAGAAAAAGGAGATCCGCTCGGCAAAAAATGAGTTGAGACAGACTCACGGGTGGTCCGGGACTTTATGCACCTTCTCCGGCCCTTCCGATAAGTTAAGTGCATAATCGTGCGCCGGCGACGAAATTACGATGGGCCTGGGATAATGAAGTCGACAGGTACGCGCGAGACGCTGATACCGTTTCATAATCATGACGCTGAAGCTTTTTCGGCTGCTGTTACGTGCCAGTATTGCTCTCTTACGTGCCGCTCGCTCTTTGGTTTCTTTTCAAGCGCCGACTTAACGGATATTTTGATAAACTTTATTCAGTGTTACTTATCAATATAAATTACTTTTTTTAAACATTCCATGATTTCGATTTAGTATTATACATAAATGAATGCCATTAACTACCTCATCATAGTCACATTAATTTTAAATATTAAATATATTTATAATAACATTTTAGAAACTTTCTCCTATGGTACCTAGCAAAACGGCGCCCCGTGAAAAGAATCGCTCTCTCGTGAAACTGACGCGGTACACTCGCGGTGCATATAACGAGCAAAACACTTTTCCTCGCGTCGCAATATAGATATAGGAAAGCGAGTCGCCCGCGACGTAATAATAATAACGCACGGGGCGAAGCCGTGCGCGATTATCTCTTTCTCTCTTTCCCACTGCGCCGGCCTCCTAATGAGTAGCCGGTCGCTGAAGTCGTAAAAGATAATGCCTCTCCGCGCCGTCATACATATTCAGCCTCGTTTCATGCATCATCCGCCGCTCTTGGGACGCGCAAAATCACTTCGCCATCGCGAGCACCGCCCGAACTCCTTTTTTCGCCTCGCCGTATTTCAGGAGGGATTTCGCTGCACTTGTCAGCATACGCAATCGAAAAATTCATTCGATTCCATTCGAACTGTACACTTCGTTTTAATTTGTCAGTAAAGATCGCCATATACCTAGACAACTTCAGTGACAATTGTATAATATCGGTGCACATCGTAATTCAACTGAAAAAAAAAACATGAAATTATAATACTTCTCAACACTGCAGTTGAGGCTGCAATTTATTTACATTTTTCCGTTCTAAAAATCCGCGTTATTTTAAGGCCTGCAAGATAACGCCGTCTCTTTGTCATTCAAATGATCGTGTGCACGCGCGACCTTCCAGGCTCGGCGCAAAAACGCGAGGAGGTGCATTTGAGAAACGCGCGAGCGCGCAACGCCACCGCCTCGTTATGAATTCAAAGCGAGCCGGATAAAAAAAAGGAGCGCTCTCGCGGCTTTTTTCAAAGCGGCGCTCGCGCGCAACTGCGCCGTCGCTTTTTTTTGTTCGCAACGCCGCGATACGCCCGCTCGCATGCATGCGCGAGCCGCGTTGGTTTTACTCCGTATTTTTTACGTTCGCGCCGACGAGTCGCGTGCAAAGTTCGTTTGCGCCGCCGATAAGTCTTGACTCTCCTCCTCCGGCTTCTTGTGCAGACTCCTCGACTGGAGCTCGTGATATAATTGACTGTAAACCGTTGGTAGGTCTTTATTAGTGATTTCGACTTTTTCGGGGTATTTGTAGTTAATTAATACTTTTTTAAAGAACTTTTTTTTGGTTAAATTCATAGATAGACGAAGATGCAATCTGTAACGGTTTTTTGCACAAGTGATTTAATAGAGTTATTAAAACTTCACATTTGATTATGCTAAATTAATTTTTTTTTACTTCTAGAAAGAGATAGTCTAGTATTTAGTGCAGCGTTAGTGATTGAATTGCTTAAGCCATATTTTAATTAACTTTTTTTTCAAATAATTAAAAAGTCATTATGAAGCATATTTGAAATATTTCAGAACTACGTGCATGAAAAAATTGTGACTAATGTTTAAAAAACATGAATTGGAATAAATTTGAAAATTACATTACATTTTTATAATAAAAATCGCCTGATAATGGAATGATCGAAAGGAAACGCGCGACCCCACTGATGATTAACGAACCCACGCAAAAATTCAATTTAATTATCGCTAATAAATAACTCAATTATCCCGAACGAACGCCTTAGAGAGTAATTACGAGCGCGTTCCACATGGATCTCCGATCAATAATTCATTAATCGAACACGAGCCTCTCGAGGCGCATTCGCGCGGCCGCTGCGCGACTTTCAAGTGGACCGCGCGAAAAAGAGGTGACTAACCCGCCGTGCATAAGTGCATTATCATAATTATGCTCACCGCTCGTTTCTTTTCGGCCGGGGTCCGCGAGCTCGCGTCTCTTTTTTTATACGGCCCCTTCCTTCGGTCGGCAAGCCGCGAGCGCGCTCAAGATTTTCGTTTTGCGATTTCGTGTAGGGACAAGAATTTAATTTGCTGCCTGCCTAGTCATCGGGAGCCAATAAAACTCTTGATGTAAGTCATAAATTGCTTGCCGTGCTATTTTTCCTCGAAATTCAATTAAAATTGAAGCGCGCCGTATTTGCCGTGTCGCAAAAAGTGACATTCGGGATTTTTAAAGAAAATTGGTTTATTTCAATTTAATTTGTTTCGCAATTAAAACGTATATTTTAAATTTATTATAGCGTCGCGATTGTGCTGTTGCTGTTTAGTTTATCATCAATATTATTATTAATACTATAACATTCATCATTAAAGCATTCTATCTAAATTACAGAGTAGTAAACTGCGCTTAAAATAAAATTCTTAAGCTCGTCTTTAATTAATTTTAATCGATGGAACTGATAGCCAACGAGAAAATTCCATGAAAGGCCGATGGAATAAAATTAACGGCAGGTAATTAACGCGAAAAGTAAAAAAGAAAAAGAAAAACTAAGAACATCTCATTACATCGCTTAAAAAGTACAGCCCGAATTGCGCGAAATGAATCACTCGTGGAGCGCAAAAAAAAGCCCCGATCGCGCAGGAATAAGGGCTCTCGTCGGTGGAAGTTTACGATCGAACTGGGCCATAAAGCATCGATATGGCGAGGAGAGCGGGCCCGTGTGTACACAGGGAGAAAGAAGAGCGAGATCGAGCGCGCGGGCCAGCGGGAGTAAATAAAAATCCACGGCAGAACGAGATCCTTAGCCGCGATCCTTTGTCTTTTCCCTCTTTCTCGGAGCGTCCCGTCCCGCTGCGCACACCGATACGCGGCACTCACACGCGCACCTCCCGCCTCGCTAATAAGCTCACGACGTGTCTCACGCACACATACACCCATCTATGCGAACGCGGGGGAAACTCAGGGCCGAGGAGAGGGACTCCTCTTCGTCGGAGGCCGGGCGCTTCGCCGAATAAAAAACGCTAAAACAGTCGAGTCACAAAAGAAAGATTAAGGATTAAGCCTCGGCGTTCCTCAAGGAGCGAGTGTGTGTGTGTGTGTGCGCGCGCGTTGCCCTGTGGTTGGATTCTCTCACGTGTGTCGGTGTGGACATAACCGAGGGCCACTGAGGAAATCGGAATGCCGAGAGGGCCGACTGTTCATTTTTGGAAAGATTGCGGATGTCTTCGGGGGTGGAGGGCCAATGCCGCTTCCTTTTTCAAGGAGTTACTAATTATTATTTGGCCTGTTCGTGAAAGGCAAATATTCCTTGATTGCTTCCGCCCTCTTTTTTTCCCTGATTCTTTAAATAATATATTTCGTTTTTTATAAATTCGCTGCTGCATTACTTTTTAAGTTTTAATCCTCTTTATAAGCTTTTTTTTTAAAGCAAGGAATTTTCAATTTTAGCACGAACCGTTACATAAATAACCGTAAACGTTCCCGTCACGAATTCGTACAATTCTTGTTGCCCGATAAATCAAGTGCGATTAAAGAAAGCAAAAAAAAAACGAAAGTAAATGAGAACGGGCGATGCGTACCCGCGAGCCCCACTTACGCATTCCGCTCAATCATCGTGCGAGCAAGTGCCGCGCGTCCCTCTTGTGAATTTCGCGCGCGGCCGTTCATTACCGAAAGTATCACCTGCATGCGCCGCAAATCGATCGCGTCGCCGTCGAAATTCCAGCTCCTCGCCGTGAGGCGCGCACGCGGTGAAAGTACACCGCGGTGCACTTACGTGTGTATACACCTTTCTCCCATTTTTCAGCGCGCACATAAGCGCAGCCCGAACCCCCCGGGGACAGCGTCGATCGGTCGGCGCGGCTGAAAGTTTATTATTAATAAGCGCGGCGCACGCGGCAAATCGACGCGCAAAAAAAAAGGGGCAGCGGAGAAAAATTCCGGGGCGCGCGCGTTTCGGTGTGGGCTCGCGCGCGTTTTAAAATAAGACCGCAGCCTCCGAAGGAGGAAGGGGAGCAGAGAGAAAAGGGGAAGCAGCGGGAGGTCGAGAGAGCGAGCGAGTGCCCCGAGGGCAGAGAGACGGAGCGAAATAATTCAAGCTTTAAAGAGCGAGACCAAAGCAGAGAGAGGGGGGAGGGGGGGACGGAGCCGAAAACAAACAGACTCCGCGCCCGCTCCCGGACCGTTCGTTATGCGTCCGCGGCATATTAATTATTTTCCGACGAGCTTCTTCCCCCACGATCGGCTCCCCCCATTTTTTTTTCTTTTTCTACTCCGGGTCCCAGTCCTCGCCCATATGGCCGCAATGATGATCGCCGGCTTGCGCCGCTCGAATATCGGGGAGCGAGCGACGATGAGAATCGAGAGATGCGTATCTCGAGGGCACGCCGGGACCGACATGTGTTGGCCTGCGCTGGGCGCGTTTGTTTTAAAATCAATTTTTCAAGCAGCTCGCGTGCGTCAGTGCAGGAGAACGGGCTGTAATGAATCGATGACACGATTGTTGCTCTGAGATAATAGTCTATCTTTCGGAGTGGTGAAGTACTGATTGCCTTGTAATTTTTATGGTTGCCATGTTTAGATCTAAAACATTAAAAGTTAATTACATTAAACTAGCGATAATTCCTTTTGTTTCATACATATTTTTAAAAATTTTAATTTAAAAATCAATTTTTCTTTAGTACTAATGGAGTACTAAAGATTCTTAAATATAATTATTTAAGAATAAGGACTAATTCTTGAAAGATAATTTAGCTATTAACGAAATAGTGCCTCCCTGCTAGATATCTGTTAGTTTCCTCTTTCATTATTTGTTTGTCCTTTCAATTAGCAATTTGAAAAATGATTATTAAAATCCCAAATAGCGATATTAAAGTGTTTATAAACCTTAGCAATTAATTTAATTAAAGATAAAAAATACATTCAATTACTAAAGCTTCTGTCCACAGATCTATATCAGGGCTCATCGACTAATTCCACTAATTCCTTCTAATTCCTTTAAAAAATTTAGCATCGAAAAGCCGCATCGAAACTTGTCATCGCTATCAATCAAAGAACCTCTCCGCGACGGCGCTCTTTTTCGTAGCGCTTCGGGCCAATTAAAATGAATCCGCGCCCCCTCGGCCACCGCCGACAGAACAAAGAGCCGCTCGCGGACAATGGCGCGTGCGAATGAAAACTCCCGCGGAGGAGTCCGCGCTCCGGAGGAGAATAAAAGAAACGAGCTCGAGGACTCGAGGGGAAAGGAGTCGGCGCGAGGCGCCGATAATGCATCAAAAGCAATTGAGCATAGTACGCGCGCATTTATTTAGACGGCGGGCGAGTGCTGATCTTGCCCAACGGCAGGCCGGGGAGCGGCATTTTTGCCGATGGGATCGAGTGTACTTATATATTATGAAAGACGCGCGTCTGCGTGAGCCGATTCGGCGTAGGCTTTTTATCGAAATATCCAAAAGGACAGATGCGTTGCGGTTGCACAAATGTCAGGTGGATGGTGCGCCGTGCGTTTCTTGTCTTACAGAAAATCGTCGTGAGAAAAAAAGTTATTAATAGGCTGCAGCGCGCACGCGTAATATCGGAACATCAGCTATTCATTAGAAGAGCTTGGCTTTCTCAATGAAAATGATAGGAAGATATTTATTATCTTTATTTACTGAGATACACGTTTCAGTCTCCGCACAATACTATTATACGTTTTCATTATTTCCCACCTGAAAAATATGACGCTCACTGCACACGGTAATTACGAGATAGCCGATCAGTACGCGAACCTGGAGATGCTTAATGATAGCCTCCTCTCCTCGTTATAATACCAAAACGAATCAATCGCAGGAGCGCGTCTCATTAGCCGCGCAAAGTCCATCGTTAAACCCTCCCGGCGGTTGCAAGAGGCCGCAGCGCGCGCCGGGCTTTCGAAAGGATTTTACGAGTGTGCGCACCGGCGCCGCGCCGGTTGCGCAAGCCCCGCGGACTTTATCTCGCGGCGCGCATCTGTCAAACTCGACGGGCGCGAGAAAAACGCGGCTGCATTATCCTACGGGGCGTATAGTTGCTCAACGCTCGCGGATAGTTTGACGCTCGGCGCCGCGACCACGTCTCCGGGCTTTTCTTTTTGCGGCGCTGCGCAATTGCCGCGCGGATTTTTTCCCCGAGACGGAGAAAACGTCGCGGAATGCCAGACGCGTTTGGGTTTGTTTTGCGCGCCACGCCGTGGGTACAACGTTATCCGAGCGTCGGGGTACTACAACGATGCGATTGCGAAATGACGATTATTGAGAATTTCGCAAGATTCAATGAGAGTACGACTGCGCTGATACCTAGTGTAATTATTGGAATATCGCAATGGACTGCTATTTATTTATTAGGTCTTTTCACGGTAAATGCGAACGGCAGCTTTTGCTATTATCCTTATGGTATATTGTGGTTATTATTACATTGCGAGAGATTGATATAAATTTAGTTTTTATGTTAACGATTAAGACGCGGAAATTTTAAAATTAGTTTTGTTTGCAGAATCGTAGGAAATGGGAGAAAAAAGTGTGAAATTTACGAAAGCTTTAAAAACTTTATTTTAGAATCGAAGTTCGCCTCACGAGCGCCGGCGCTTATACGCGATGACGGGGTTAAACCGGCAAACTATTTTTAAACCTGCGCATATTTGTCAGATTTTCCTCGAATCGACTATTGAGGGTACCTGCATTGAAAAATTAATAATTATGATTCTACCACTCCCTCTCATTGACATTAAAACTAATGCTACAATATTTCGTAATTTTCAGCAGTATTTCTTATTTTCCTTATTATGGATCGAGTCTTTAAAATTAATAGTGAAGAATTAGAATTTATTCTTTGCTATAATTGATAATTTAAATTTTCTAAAGACGATGAGAAATGAAATTCATGCAATGTGTAGATCTCAACCTCGTCTGAATGCCTCTCTTGAAAGTAAACGTTACGATTTTCGCGAATTCACATGACTATCCGGGTAG
The DNA here is from genome assembly GCA_900480045.1 of Eurytoma adleriae. Lineage (NCBI taxonomy): Eukaryota > Metazoa > Arthropoda > Insecta > Hymenoptera > Eurytomidae > Eurytoma > Eurytoma adleriae. The sequence goes on along the minus strand of UXGC01000261.1, from coordinate 79,515 downwards.
GATCGGGTGTATGTGTAGCGCGTGAAAAGCGCGCTTTATTGCGCGTACGCGCGCGGTCATTCACATTTCGCGGGTCGCACGGACGTTTTAACGTTTTGCGCCTCGATCTCGCATTCCCCCCGCGCATGTCCGGGTTATGCATATGGATGCACATAGCGACCGATAACCAACGACACTATTCAGGCTATTTTCGCGGAATATTCGCATACTTGTTGCTTCGCACTCTCATTCTTCATTGTTTTCAATTGTTCCTTTTACATACTTTTGGTTAGTCAATTTTAACGATCAATATTCTCATTTTTTATCAATCCTTCCTTTGCGGAAATATCGTTATGTAATGCACTGTTCAAAATCTGTTCAGTTTAAATTTAAATTTTAATCTTTAAAGACGTTATCTGCAGCGTAGAATCTATTTGGCACTCGCAGTGTGCTTTATTTAAATTAAGTAAATTGTAAACGAGTTGTTTAACGAAAATCGTAAAATTTATGTGCATGTAAATTTTTACAAAAATAGTCGAAAGCAATATACAGAAAAAGTTCTACTAAAAATTGCAATAGTTTATTTTAAAGTTTACACAAACTATTGTTGATTCTTTAGAAATCTCAATTTTAATGAAGTTTTTATTTAATTAGATGTAGTTTCTCACAGAATTCAATTTTTAGTAAGTACAATTTATTCAACATAGATTTTAACTTATGCATTGTATTTTCTTTAATGAGTTTTTTCTAACGTATAACTAATTCAAAACATATTATTTCTGATAAGATAAAAAAAAACAAAGAATTACATAACTATTCAGTTAAATAGCTTTGAACCATCAAATCAGTTTAGAACTTGATCATGAGCAAGCGAACGATCTCCGGTAACAAATTATACCTAATTCCCTCAAAATCCGTGATGCAACATCGCGATAGCGCGAGCGGCCCGTCATTACGGCAGCGCGACTCGCGCATAAAAATGTGAAAAATCTCGCAAAATAGAGTCATTAGCAAAGTCGCGCGCTGTACTCCGATCCCGTAAAAAAAACAGAGAGGAAGGCTCTCGTCCGTGCCTCGCAGTCTGGCCGCTCAGGAATGCGCGCCGTGCCTTCCTTTCTCTCTCCCGTGCAAAAAGGACGACGAGGGCACTCGGCGGCGGTCTCCTCTTCGCGGGCGTACCTCCGGCGTGCACGCGCGGGGAAAGGAGTCGTGAGAACGCCGCCCGGCACCGGGTTTCGACGCGCGAGATTTAAATCGGCCGACGCTGATTAATAACCCCGGCGAAAAGGGATCTCTTTCTCCGAGCGTTTCGTCATAAGCGGACGATATGGGTGCGCGGTGGCCGTGAAAACGCGCGGACGAGATATGGTCCGGTTCCTGCGCCGTTTGTTTTTTTATTTCCCTTTCTTTTTCGAATATTGATGAATGGCGAGGTATCGGATTTTTCGTGTTTCGTTTTGTCGATGTGTTTGACGGTACTTTGTCGTGTGTCGACTGTCTGCCTGATTTATTCGAATTACGTAATTTGAAAGTGGCATATGAGATTATTTTTGGGTGTGGGCTTATGCGATTTACAGATGGCTTGAGATGCTTTTTTTTTAAATGTAGTTTTACAAATTGATTAAGTGCTTAATCGTGATAATTTATCAGAATCGTGTAACAGAATTTTTTTTTTATTTCATAAGAGATTTAAAATTATTTTTAATAAATCGAGTTGCGAAGGTTAATGCAATTACATAAACAAATTTCTCAACTATATGAACAAAATAAGATTTAAAAATGAAGCAAGCACAATCGCATTATATAAATTGCGGTGAACACGTGCTTCACTATTTATAAATTCAATACCAAAAAACCTCGACTCATCGAAATATCTATTTGTGGATATATTAAACAAAAACCGTTAATTCTTGGTAAACATCGGTTTTAAGATTCCTGGGCGATTCAGCTCCTGCTGGGATGGGCAATATGCGCTCTCCGTTCGAGGGCCGCCACGGCCAAAAATAGCGACCCGACGTCCGATAAACCCCCGGCAAAAGAAGAGGTCCGCGGCTACGTCGAACATCACCAAAGCGGCTCTCTCTCTCTCTTCGAAACTCTCGATAATTAATGACCGCCCGGCTCGCTGTAAAGCGCACTTCTAATTTCGGTCGCGTACATCGCGGACCTTGCTGGGGGAAAAAAACTCGCGTTCCCCGAGTCTCGGGGCGCGATCACGTTTTGCGATCCCGATCTCGGGGCATCGGTATATAGGCGGGGAGGAGATCGGCGATAAGGATCTCTCTGCTCGCGCGTTTATAATACGCCGTGTATACGTGTGTTAAGGACGAGTCGCAGGCGTGCGCTCGTGCTCACCTCGGGGGGTCTTTCCGGAATTTTATTGGTCAGATCGGAGCGAGGAAACGCTGGAAAAAAAAAAGAAGAGCGGCGGTGCTTCGTTCTCTCGCCTCATTAACGATCACGATGTATAGCTGCGGCTCGCGTTAAGCATAAAATAATCGATGCTCGGATTTTTTCTTGGAACAGTGATTTTTCTTTGGGAACTATTAGCTTCGTTCGAGATTATGATTAATTTTATGGTCTAATCAAAGTCTGATTTGATGCGACGAAGTTAAATATAGAATGCGCGAGCTGAGGATTTAATATTTATGAGGGACGCGGGCGTCGTATTTTATATCGAATTAAGAACTGACGGAGACAGCGAAATTCGCTTAAAAAGAGGCCGGCGGTAAATGTTCATAAAAATCTCTTATTAAAAAGAAGGCCGAGCCGAGCGGTGGGGAAAGAAAAAGGAGGAGAACGAGGTGGGATACACTGGGAGGCGTACATGTCGATGCAAAGCGCTTCGGGGAACGGTAGGCCCCTGCGGTTCGCTCGACGACAAGTGCACGCGCCTTATAATGGCTTTAGTTTCTCCTCGGCGACGATGCTCCCGCAGCCTCACTCTCCTCTCCTTTTTTTACCTCTCGTCGATGGACTACGCGCGCGCGGGGGACTCAATAAAGGTTTCTTTCGGCCTCTCCGTGTTTTTCGCTTTGCCCCTCCTTCCCTTTTTGTGCAGCGCCGGAGGTATTATGCCTTCTCGGTTTGCCGCCGTCGACGAGCCCCGCCCTGTAAAATATCGCTCGGTAGACGCACGAAAAAAAAATCTGCTCGCGGTTGTGTCCCGTGCAATTTTTGATGCGAACTCTCGAGTCTTGTTATTCGCTGACGTGTTACGAGTAATTTGCGAACAAGGGGTTCGAGTAGCGATCACGCGGACGAATTGACAGTGTCGCAACAAAAGGAACATTCGATTTACGCTTTTACCAGGTTTTTGCGGTCGAAGCGAATCCCGAAGTAATTTTTGCGGCGATCGTCTAGACAAAGTATTATCAACTTTCGTCGGGCCGCTGTGAGTTTACATTTTTTTTTTGCGAAAAATTAATTGAAAAATTTTGAAAAATTCGCTGTAATGAAATTGACAACTGTGGGAGGTAATGACAAGTGGCAATGTTGAACAATCAAGATGCGGTAAAAGGAACACTGGGCGCGGGAGATTGTCTTGTTCCGACCGCGGGAGACTCCGCAGCGAAGGGGAGACGAGAGCCGGTCTCAAGAAAAGCCATTAAGTTGAGTTTGGATTCGCTGGGGCTTCATTTCGCGGGGAGCGCCTCCTTTTGTCGATTACGCGGATGGGAGACCGGCAGGAGAATCCACTAATTCTTTTCCCACGTGGCGCGACCTTTCGACAGACTACGGAATTGAAAACTAAAATGTCTCGAGACACGAACAAATGTCTGCTAATTGTAGACAAAATATTTTTAGACAAATATAAAAATTTAAATCTTCCTATTCTAATCTCTAGTTTTGACCCAGAAGTCTTCTTTTTTAGTAATGAAGAGGATTTAGATATTGACTACTGTGCCTCCTGTCAGTGAAGAGATAATCGGTTCATCTGATCATAATTGCAACCTTATGAAAGAATCAAGTTAAAGTTTGGAGACTTAAGCCTCTCATCCCATCGTCACGGTGGGACGACGTTTATTCCTTATTTGTTTAGCCCCGTTGAAAAAGATATATCGCTTTGATGGGCATTAATGCGATTAGCAAGAACGGACTGACGTTCTTTTTTCTTCTTTTGAGAAGGATTTGATGGCTTCTTTTTTTCTTTGACGTTGGCTACTCGTTCTGAATTTATGGACTTGATTTTATTTTGTTTTACTTACGAAATGAAGATTTAGTGATGGAGTTTACGGATCGGATTTAGCCGTAAAAGTACTCACCTAAAACAAAAAATAATTATTAGTCAACTGATTTAAAAAAATTAAATAATTATTGTTATTTATATAAAACTAAAAAAATATATCAACATCTATCAAATATCACAATTTTTTGTATCTAAATAATTTCATTAAAATAATGTTTACAAATTTTTTTAAGGCTTCATCAGCTAGACCACCAATTCTACAATGCACAGCAGAGACCTAGGATTACCAGGCTAAAGAATGCGTTTCACGAGAGGATCCGTCTGCCGCCACTTAGTCGCAATTACGGGCGGAAGTAGTCGGCGCGACTCTCCTTCTTTCCTCTCGACTTTGCGAGGGATTCTTCTCCCGTCAGGGTCGCGCGGCGCGCGGGGCGCCGGCGTTTTCGAGCCCCTCTTTCTTCCCCGGGCCCGCCGTCTGATTTATGCGGCTCGCCTGCCGCTTTCAGGGACCGTTTTCCCCTCCTTTTTTCAAGGGTCGTCGTCGGGACACCAGACGACTAGACACTAGACCGGCCCGTCGCGATAGAATAGACGAGACTCGAAAAAATCCAGAAGCGACTGTGAAGAGGCGTTTTCCGAGCAGCGATATCGTCACCCTTGGGTACACGAGGGGAAAACACGCCGAGCGTGGCAGTAGGACCTCGGATTTCTCGATTGTTTGCGGCGAGGGATCTGACGGGAGCATCGAAAGACGCAACGGGAGAAATTATGTGTTTACGGAACGTGCTGTCAAGTACTTCTATTTTCAAGTGTTTAAACTCACGGTAGCACGCATATTTGTTTATCGAAGAAATTAACGTGGATGACACGCGATTGGCGGCTATTATCGTTAATTAAGTAACGACATTGGCGCAATTATCGTCGCATTCGAGTAATCGAACGTAATCACGAGGCATTTTTTTAAATAGAAAGAGAAAAGGGAAGGATGTAATGATACGCTCGGATGTGGAACCGTTACCAGCCGCAGAGCAACAAAACCAACTCGCAGTTGGTTATCGAATCGTGCGTACAAGCACATCCATTTACTCGCGATACGTCGGTAAGAAAATGATTTTCCAATCAATTTGCAGGGAGAAAAAAAAGGGGATTCCCCTTAGAGCGCCGCATAATTCCCTTTCATCTCGTTCGCCCAGTCTCCCTCTCCTCTCCTTCGAGTTCTCGTTTTCTCGATCGCCGCAGCCGCAGATTGATCGAAGACGAAATTGCGGTGCGCCAAGCGAATTCCTCGCGGGCGGTGCAGTTCCGTTCGATTCCTCGATCCCCGGAGAACCGCGATTGATGATAGCGTACCGCAAAGGAGAGAGCATGATTAACGCGGACGTATTTGTATTTTTTATAAATGAATTGAGAAATTTATTTAATTCATATAACAGTAATGTAATAGATACAATTACAACAATTAAAATTTATAAAAAAATACATTTCAATTCAATAATTTCTTTAAACTATAATTTTTTTTTCTATATAATTGACATTTGAAACGTATTTATACGTTATATGCTTTACTAAAAAAGAAAACATATGTTAAGAAAGCCTAATTTTTAAATGCGAAACAACGAACAATGCGATACCAAGCACCGGCAAATCAGTCAAGTGCAAAGAGGAGCGGGGTGCAATGTAAGAAGAAACTCGAAGAGTCTGGAGTGCGTACGCGCGGGCGGGTTTCGATGTTCCTTTTTTCCGGGCGATTTCGCGCGTGCGCCCATTGCCTCGGCGACTACCGAACGGCCTCACGATTCGAGCATCCTCCCACCGGCCGGTCGCAGCATCCTCGAGGGCTATCGGATTCCTCCTCCTCCTTGGGGCTACGCGCGCGCGTCCAACTCGCGGTTCCTTCTTTTTATTCCCCCTCCGAGCGTGCGGTCTTTGTTGGACCGCAGTAATTTGATAGCTATCTCCGTGATGCTCTATCAATCTCCTCTGTTTTACACGATTTTTTCGTGTCGGGCTGTCCGGCGATTACGTGTAAATGCGCGGCCGATTTATAATTGATTGAGGGATGCCGATGAATCGAGTATGCTCGAATTCGATGTGGTAAATATTTTCTTTAAACACGCGTGCAAATTTTTTCGAGGAAATATTTTACGTAAGTTAAAACAAACTGCAAATGTCTTAATTTACTCAAGTTTTACTTAAGATTAGTGATTAATTCTTATTGCATGGAGATTTGGTGTGCGATAAAATTCCGAGTTTACTCGTTTGAAACGAAGAGGATTTAGTATAAAACTTGCCCCAAATATATTATAAAAAAAAAACCATTAAATATAGGCCAGTTAATAATGCAGCCAACAGATGGTCCATCCAGTAACCCGTTTTTTCTCTCGTCTTTCCTGAGAAACAGATGAAAAAGCATTGCGCCGCGTTAATCAGCGCGCGTTGGCCCCTAGCCGCTCGATTACGCGCACAAGGAGCGCCGGCCGGGCGTAATTATGCGATCTTAAATTTTACGAAAATTGCCGTCCCCTTTCCTCCCCGTCCTTGGGGGCTCATCCCGAACCTTTCGACGCCGCCGCCGCAGCGGCGTTTAACATTTTTGAAGAACGAGTCGCGCACGAGTATTAGTACAAGCATCCAGGGGCTCTCGGGCGATGAGAACAAAAAAGAAGTCCCGCTCTCCTTCTTTTTTCGTCGAGCCACGAGGGAGAGCCCGTAAGTAGGATATGCAGAGGAAGAAGGCTGGAGGAAGGGCGGAGAAGGGGGGAGGGAGACGAGTCGCAGACGCTCGATTTTCGGTCCTGTTACATACCTGACTCTCGGAGGCCGGCGGATATCGTGCCGAGAGCCCGCGGAGGTTCCCCACTGCGCCGACATTGTCCCGCTCCGTTCTTTTTGCGCGCGCCGCGGCCTCATGTAAATTTTTTCGGCGCTCCGGGCCCGCGCGTATTTTATATCCGCGATTCGCGTCGAAATTAAGCTCACTCGCGTTTTTTAACGAGGCTCGGATATTGTTATTCACGGATTTTACGAGGCACAACCACGTTTTTCCGCTCAGCGGGAAGCAACGGAGTGACGTGCAACAAGCTGCATTCCTTTTTTTTCTCCGCATGGGAAACTACGTTGCGTGCGTTTTTTAACGAAGTTTACTGCTAAGAGAATTAATATGATTGATGATTATAGATTCGTGAAAAATCGAATATTCATTTCACGGAAGATTGCGAGCTAAGAAACTAGCGCTATTTATTATCTTCAAATTTGCAATTAATTAATTTGTAAGAGAAAAAATTATGCACAGATGAAGTGACAGTTTTTTCTCGGAAATTCATATCTCTCTAAAATCAATCAGCGCTGAAATCGACCGGCAGTAGTATGAGAATGCTTCGGACATTAATAATGCATGATTCATCTCATCGGCACATTAAACGACGTCGCTTTTAAGAAAACCAACAGAGGCTGCAAAGCCGCAGCGTCCCCTAAGAATTTCTCCTGGGCAAAAAAACAACTAAACCAAGCATATAGAAGAAAATATTCAAAGCGAATGATGTAAGAGACAAAGACATGATTGATGGTGCTTCAAATTTGTTTCAAATGTCATTAGCGCATTTCAATGGAATATTTTTAAAATACAATTTTACAGCTTTCACTTTATTGTTAAAGTTAACATTACAGTAACAAAAAATACACGATGATTTAAAAAAATAGATTGAAATATTTCATGGATTCGTTCAAATTAAAAAGAATAATAATGTTTAAAAAAAAGGTTGAACTCATACAATCCAAATTTGAAGCACGCATTCTTGCAACTTGGTAATCATCGCGAAAAAAGCTTGTCGGGTAAGAAACCTCCAGGGCTCGGACGTCTCGAGATTTGTAGTCGTGCGTGCACCACGTGTACACACGCGACTCCTAAACTCGTAACGAGAACATATCCCAAGTGGACTTTTTTCTTATGCTCACGCTCGCCTAGCCTCGTATTCCCGATTTTTTTCTCAAGCTCGCGAAATATCGCCCGCGGGTCCGAGCCGGCTCGCCTCGCGTATTTGCTCGGTCCTGTAACTAGAGGCCCGAACGCCGCGGTAGAAAATGAAGGAAGAAAGCCGACCGAACCGGCCATTAAGCATCTCTCTCTCTCTCCTCTCGTCCCGACGAGGCCCGGGCAAGGAGGGCCAGACGAGATGCGGCCTGGCAATTAGCAAGAACAATAGGGCCAGCCGAGAGAGAGAAGCCTCCTTTTTTCTGGGAAGTGGGAGGGTCCAGCGATGCCGGAGCAGGTAGGCATTACGCGGATCGATGGACGAGTCCGACTGAAAATCGGATCGTCGGCTTTTCTCTGCGCTCAGGTGATCGTCTAATTGGATGAGTCTGTCGGTGCCGGCCGCTAGCCGAGATCCCGCAGTCGCCGGGTTTGCATTCTTTCTTCTCTTAAATTTTTCACGCGCCTTGTTATCTTATCGCGGTGGGTGTTTACGCAGACGCTCGGAGTGCAAATGTGTGTCTCGCAGTAAATCTTGGTTCGTTTATTTGCCACCTCCCAATTTCTATTTAGCTTTTACTGCAGTTCGAGAGAAGAACTCGTTTGCATTATCTTCGCATTCACGCTAATGTAGGCGCTACTATCTTTCCGCTTGTAATTCAAAGTTCTAATCGCGATTAAAATCGCACGCTGAATTGTTTACCGAAGTCAAAACGAGAGTTGCTGAAGGAAGAACAAAGGGAAGAAAAGAAGCGAAGTGGAATGGAAGGCCGGAGAAAACTGTGGGGAGCCGAGCGGTGAATGAGGGGGAAAACGAGAGTAGCGGGGAATGTTCCGAGTCATCTCGAGGAGCGCAACAGGCGCCTCCGAGTTTCTGCCTTTCGTCCCTCTTTCACTCCGCCTCTCATACTCGCTTCCTTACGCGGGCTCCTACTTTGGCCGACCGAGTGCCTTCCTCAGAGGCGCACCAGCTGGACCCTCGAAATTTCGCCGCGGGACAAAAGCCTCGTTTCGCGGGCGAGTTCTAAATTTATCGAGAGCGGAGAAAGGTCGCGCGCCAAGTGGCAATGTACAGGTGGCACAATTAGATCGCGCTACTGGCACGATTCTCCTCTCGTTTGACGGGACTAACGAAGCGTGCAACGCACCCAGAGAAACATTGTTTGATTCAATTTGAAGCGAAGCGCGGTATAAATAAGTTTTCACGGTTACTTCGTTCAGTGGCAACTATTCAGAAACCGCACCTATCATTAATTCTATTTTCGAAGCGTATTATTTTTTCGCGTAGGTTTACGTACAATACAGCAGGCGCGATTTATTTTTGCACTTATTGGCGCCGAGATATTATTCCGACAGCCTCGATATTGTTTATAATAAACGATAGCGATTTCCAAGGTGAAGTGGGCAAGCCACACGCGGCCCGCTCGTGCATATCCTAGAGACGTCATATTTAATGAGCTCCGGATTAGTGTCCGGCGTATTAATGCAGTCAGCGCCGGTGCCGCTCGAGCGGGTTGCGAAATTCGCGTCACGCTCGGCGCATACGCGCATTCAGCTATTTTTACAAAGGCCCCGGTTTTTATAAATCAATTTGCTAAATTAGTTCAATGTCTATAGTGAATCTTTCCCCTTGGATAATCATAAACTTGACGAAAAAAATATGGGTGCATTTCTCTTGCGTTACCTAATTTTCAAACTCAACAATTTTGATAATAATATCTATATCTCTGCTATTAGAAAATTCAGTAAATTTTATAAATCATTTTTTCTTTCTGAGTACCACCTGTAATAAAACAAACTTCAACAGTTCAAAGAACAACGGAAAAAAGAATAATTTGTCGATTACGAGAGGAACCGGTACAGAAATCAATTCGCAAGTGAGGGGGGTTTAATTAATTGAATTCGGATCGGACGCTCGCGTTGAGCAAAAACGCTTGCGCGGCCTCGACGTCGTGCTCGGGCTGCCCCCTTCCCTCTCCTTTTGTCGAAGGAATGCGAGCCTAGGCAAAAAAGGGCGGTGTCCAGAGATATTTTTCTCCTCATGCGCTAGGACGGGTTTTTGGCGCACGAACCCGGTGATTAGGGCCTACTTAAGTCGCCGGAGGTCGGCGAAAAGTAAAAGGCTCCGATCGAGAGGTTCGAACCTGCCTGCCGCCGGCCGCTCGGCGATCCCCTCTTGGCAATTATATGCAATTGCCGAAATTGCAGAGCTATAGGAAATTATTATCGTGAGCGCGTCTTCGTCCCTCGTTTTTTAGGAGTGGCCCGCCGGGTTGTCATTATCAAGAGGAGAAATTGAGGAAAATATATGTATTGTTGAGAGAATTTTTAAAAACGCACTGAATTTGGATTTGATTTTTTTCTGTTTGAGAAGAAAAGAGATGACGCCTTGTTATTCTTATATAAGTAAATAATTTGTCTGTTTTTCAAGAGTAGTTTAAAAGAGAGATTGATGAGATTAAATTTGGCAACGAATTAACGTGAGAAATATTTCTGCACTCAAAGGGAACAGTACAGATTTTAGTAATGAAAAACTGCATAAAAATGAATCCACTAAATAATCCTTTGAAAAAAGAAAAAACTATTTTTTGAAGACAAAGGTTTTAAAAAATGCGATCACTGAAGCTCATTATTAAACTAAAAGAGGTCTGCTCTTATGTCAACAAAATCACAAAGTACAGCCGCTAACAGGCCCGACCTGAGTGGCCCATTATCGGCAACCATCGAATTTCCAAGATCAAGGGTATCGGATAACGCGGTCGCGCATCATCGCGGCCTTCCCCCGGCTAAAAATCGAAAATCGCCGCGGAGCGTCTCTCGCTGCGGGGCCCCCTTTAAGTCCCGATCGCCGAAAGCCGCGTCCGTCCCCTCGGCAAATTCACAGATTATGCGTTCGAGCATGAAGAGGAGAGTCGGCTGGCGCGCCGCCTCCTGTAATCTTCCCCAAAAACTTACACAACACAATCGCGCGCGTGCGCGGACACGTCCGCGCGTGTATAATTCACCGGCCGGCTCGTCTTAAGGTCAGCGCGCAATTATTCCGTCTGCCTTGTTCTCGCTGCGGTGCAAAGAGGTTGAGCAAACAAAAGGATGGAATTCCGGCACAGTGCTTTCCGGATGTGCCTTTTACTTAAAAGAATCACTTCTCAATTTCGATCTTCAAAAAAATCCAAAGTAATCCATTTTCGTGAAGGATGTCTAAGATGTAAAAGATGTGCAGATCTCGTGTATCGATTCTATGAAACAATAGTCTTGATTCGTTTTTAAATTGATAAGTAATTTTCAACCTGAAAAATAAAAAAGAAGTTAACTTTCTTGTTAAATTTTATTACTTTTAGTTAAAATTTTATATCTTTCTTAAAAAGTTTATTGAGCAACGTGAAAAAGAACGATGCAACTGAATACCGCGCGCTGCTTTGCTCCGTTCCCCGCCGATCCCCGAAAGTGTACATAATCCAGTTTACGGCCGTCTCCTAAAGCGCAACGAGCGATTCACGGACAAGAGAATCCGCGACTGCACGGCATTGAGCTCACGGAGGAGAGTGCAACAGGTAGGCCCGGACTCGCGCCCTCGTGCTCGTAAAGCGTCCCGCGAGCGCGCGTGCGCCCGGGTAACAGGTTTAAAAGAGCTGCAGCGGGTAAGGATCGAGCGCCGTTAACGCACCCCGGTCATTTCGCGATTGAAATCGCTCGCTTTCATTTCGGGGATGGGAAAATTACACGTTGTTACCGCGAGCGAACGAATTCGTTAACGAGGAGCGGGGAGCTCCCATTCCCCTTGACTTTGCCCACATGCACTCGGTCGAGCTTTACGAAATGTTTTCATTATTGACCTTAGAAATAAGTGACGAGATTTTACTCTCTTAATTAAGCGATGGAGAATAGGATAGGCTGCAGAGGATTGCTTAAGATCCAATCGCGCGATTTGCAACTTATTAGCCGGGACAAAGCTATCGGCACAATGTACGATAAGCGGCTTATTATCCACCCCCTGGTAAGAAGTTTCTCTTATGGATTCCTTGCTACGCAGCTCTCACCACCCACAAACCAGTCCAATTAGCCGCGCAAAAACTGCAAATTGCTCTCGGTGCGAAAAGTACCGTTCCCGTGAAAAAAAGGCGAGATCGCGGCGAACGGGTTTCGCGAGGCGCGACTTTACTTATCGTCGTGTCGGTGACAGCGAGGAAATCGGGAGGATTTAGTGGGATCGTGCGCGCGTGCCGCGCACCTCTCCGCGTCTACACACGACGCTCTCTCATTATGCATTCAGCCTGTACACGCGCTCCTCTCGAGGCGCTTACTTCATTAGGAGGCGAGACGCATTTTTATTATTCCCTGATGTTTATTAATTGGTCTGGCATATTTTCACTTCGTTAGGCGCGCGACGCTGCTTTTCATTTATAGGCCCGGTGAAAACACCCAGGGTGATTAGTAAACTAGGAACTGCACTCGAAAGTCCGGCGGAATTCGTTAAGCTACGCTATTAACGGTGAAGTTTTCATTGAATTTGCAAATTGATGTTTGATCTCGATCTAATCGATCTCGCAAGATCGATAAGATTTTTATTTTTCGCAAGTCTGTTATTAATTTTTCAAATCACTAAGTAACACACGTGAATGCAGCGTTGACGGTTAAATTGGTTAATAACGTGATTACAGCTAATAAAGTGCGCTCGTGAAAGAAAATGCTCAAGATAAACATCGAAAGTTGGTAACATGCAATTCGCTGATGACGAAACAGCATACAGCGAAGCTTTTCACAACGGGTAAATCGTGTTTTTCACAAACAAAAGGAGTCGTTCAGTGGGTGCTGGCGCTCCACTTGAAAAAAAAGGAGACGACGGTATTTTCCTCTTTTATCACTAAGAGCCTTTTTGCGTTGGTCTAACAAGCGCCGGTGGCGCGGGCAAATACTCGAGGCGATGATCCTTCAGCGAGGCGAATTAGCGGCAACACACGAACCGCGACAAACACCGCGGAAAAGGAGCAAAGAGGAGTGTCCGTTACGTATGCGCGCTCGTGCCGTAAGCTGCTTTTCCCCTCGCGCGTGTAAACGGCTTATTAGCGATGAATGATGTTATTTTAAAGTATTTTTCGTGTTACGTAAATCTTCGTATTTTTGTCCCAGGCACCGAGCTTTTGTACTAAAAATTAATTATCAGCCGACTGCCTGCTTCGTAAGCTTCTGAAAGTTAAAAAAAGAAACGTTAAACTTCATCGTTTTTACAATTCAGGGATTGCCATTCTTATCCTCGTTCTCGTATTAACATACAAACTTCTCGTCGCCAACCTGGCCATATAGAGACCGAGAAATTCCGCAGAGATTTATCGTAATAATTTAAACGGCTGGTGCAAAAATAGCCGCGTATATCGCGAGGAATAATATATTCTCCGATTGATTTACATTAATAGAATCTGTCAACGTAAAAAAATAACTGTAATAACCCCCTCGGCGAAGGCCGCGCCGTCTCGTAAATAATATCAAAAACTACAAAAGGACGAGAAAAAAAAGTAGCGAGTTGCGTTATCGTCAATCCCGGTGTGCCGAGTTGTCGCGCTAAGTGATTTCCATGGGGCCGCGTCCGATTAGATTAGCATCGGAACTGGATTTCGCCGGCGTGAAAGCGCCGCGCGGCTTATCCCCCGGGGCGGCGTTCGAGGTGACAAAGTAATAAGTAGGCACCGGGGCTCGCGGAGATAGCGATTATCGCGGGCGCGCGCGAGCACAAAAGGCGCGGGCGCAACGCGGGGTCGCGGGCTCGCTATCACGGCTGCCGCTCGGCCGAAGATAGTCGGGTTTGTTCGCCAACGCAATGTATCGCTTGTCCGAGGCATTGTACGCGGTGGGAGAGATATTTTTTCGGGGGATTGTCAGAGGATAGAGGGATTTACGAGGGAGACGATAAGGGACTAATTTAATGCGTGGGTGAAAATTATAAAGGGGACTTAAAATTGTTCAAAAATTAACCAGCAAGAATTGTGTTCTATGACGAAATTTTGAATACGATTTGGATTTTTCCTTAAACAAATTATTTTTGTTTAAGTATGCAAAGGAAAAAAGGAGAGAATAACTAATGGTTTTCGAAAGCGCAAGAAACACTGAATAAGTGTGCAAAATTTAAAGTCTACACACATCATGAACTTAACAAATCATATCAGTTCGTAAGTTATTTACACTTCTTCATTTTCAGATGGTAATCTTTAAAATTTCCAGTAGCGAAATATGAATATTTAATGATGTTTTTAAGAAACTTAATTAAAGTTATTATTAACCGATCCTCATCGCCAAAACTTAAAGATAAACTCAGGCCGCTCCCAATTGCATCGAGGCGCCTTGGTTATAAACGAGGCACCGCGGAAAATCCCGCGCCAAATATAAATCCGTAACTTAATAAGAGACGCACGTTGCCGGGGCGCTCCTCGCGGCTCCCCGAGCAATGGCGCGAGATATTGCGCACGCGATTAAACGCGGTAGACTCGCTGATGCAAGTACCTCGATAAGGTCGAAAAATTTTACTCGCTTCGAATTCCTCCCTTGCATTTTCTTTTTTTTTTACCCCGATGAAAAATTTCCAGCCAGCAGGTTTTGCTTCTTCGGAATTTCAGCGTCGCTCTGGCGTTTGTTACTGCACTTATACGCGAGCCACGGTGAGTGGTGAAAAATCGATCGAGTCCGCACTTTTATCGCAGTCGGGTTTTAAGAACTAATCGCTTCGTGCAAGGCTATATTTGCCGCGCGTTCGGTAGCTTAACTAAATTCTCGCTGCTACTGGCGTTTATGAATCGCGAGTATCTTAAGCTGATAAAATTGAATTTGAATGTACGATTATCGCGGTGTAAAAGTTGACTTCGATTTATTTGATTTATAACGCGCACAATTTAATTAAAGTCCTTTCAAAACTGGAAAGTTGCAGTTTGTATAAGATGCAAGCAATCTTTCGACGCTTGAGAGTGCTACACGTAACGTATATCAATGAAAAAATTTTTGAATATAATTTTAATTTATTAATGGATTCACGTCACTATACTCGCAGTAGACCATAATTTTAAATTGCAACATTGGAACAAAAAGTTTCGCAAATAAATTGCGCTCAATAAGAAATAAATTTTAACTAAAATTTAATAAAAGTAACAAACCGAAGAAATTTTACACTCCATGCATACATAAAATCGTTCTCTCAAAACTACAGAAACGGAAAGCAATCATCTCAACAGAAGAAAAAGAAAATAAATCCAGAAATGACCAGTGCAAAAGGAGCTTGAGCAAAAGCTGCCGGTGAAGAAAAGGCCGGCGCGCGATTGCGCGCGCAATTTGCCCGATATTTATTTACGCTCGCGTGTAAGAGCAGAAAGGGAGGCGCGCACGCTGCCTCTGAACGATCGTCTGAGCTCGCATAATTAACGAGGCGCTCCCGATCCTCTCCTCTCTTTCTTTCTACTTGCTTTCGTAAGTTGCGCGAGCGGATTAGCCGGCCGCGCCAAAGCTGGAAGATGTATAAGACCTCGCCCGTGTAATCGCCGCGAAATTCTTTTCTCTTTTTACTGCGAGAGGAGAAAAATCGCGGAGGGGTATTAAGACGTGCGAGGGTTCTCCGTGGCATGGTAGAAACGAAGAAATGTGTGCTCTTATCTAGTCCAGAGATTTGAAGTTTTACAACTGGCCTTGACGATATGTGTTCTTTCATTTCAGCTAATTGCAAAATAGAGTTAAATTTTGCAGAGCTTGTTCTTTTAATTACAAAATATTGTGATATTGACGACGTTAATATTTTGTAGTTATTTGTGTGTAAAATGTAGAAGGTAACTTTGAAACGTCATCGTATGAATCTTTCGAATTAGGAAACGAAACTACAACTGACGTGGAGTAATTCCCATCTATTTCTGTACTTACTCGAGTAAAGTTTCGGCCTCACAATTTAAAATTAGATGCCTCACAAAGGTACTCACCTAGAACACAAAGAAAACATAAATAGATTAGTATAAAGACGTACAAACAGAAGAAATAAAAATATGTAAATATAAACATAATTATATGGTATAGTGATAGTAATTCAATTATTTTGCTAAATATCTTTTGTAACATTCAGTAACCTTAATAATATCGTTGCGTGAAAATGATCTTACAATTAAAAAAAAAAAATTTATTGCACGAAATTCCAAAAATCCAACGGACATAAAAAGGCACTTTACTTGCAATGAATCGTCAGTGACTCGAAATAAATTTTGCCTTACAGCTCATAACGAAGGCAACTTTATAACGCGGTTAAAAGTTGAAACCGATCCACTGCTGTGTAAAAAAAAGAATCGAGCGAGTAAAAGTCGCGCCCAGTAACGCAGACGTAAAGTCACCGAAGACGTGCATAAATCCATCTTGGAATCGCCGTAAACGCATTAAACATCGTGCGCAGTTTTTTTCGATCGCCGATACACATAAACACTTAGTGCACGAAGATGGTGACATAACGCACGAAAATAAATCTCTCTCGCGGCCGATCGCGGATAACAGAACTTTCCACTTTTTGCCGTTGTTTTTTGTATGTCGACCGCGCGCGTGCCCTGGGACGCTTTTAATCGCGCTTTATCACAACTTTTTGCCGGCGGCGCGCGCTGCGTCAACACAATTCGACCGCGTAAAGAAGCGAATTTCGCAAAGCTTCTAATAATCATTTTAATTTTATTGCCTGAACTAAATCTCCTGGCCGTCACGTGAAACGGGAGAATAAAGTGAATATTAAATTATTATCATTTTATTTTTCAATTTAACGATTAAAAATAATCTTTTTTCAGTAACCCATAGATGATTATTACTGCTAATTGAAATTGATTATAAAATCTCAGTACTAAACTTGTACGGTAACGTAAACACTATACTTTAAATAAAAAGAAATGTAATAATGAAATTTCGCGTGAGCAAAATTTGGAGGACGAAGTCGTCGCTTGAATGGGTGGCCGGACCAAAGGGGCAGCAATATCTTTATTTATTTATAGAGTCCGCGGAGCGCACGGCGAAGTGGCATCTCCTTGAGATCGCCGCGGGCCGAGCGCGTTGCATCGACGACCCGCGGCCAGTATTTATAGGCGCCACTTCAGCCGAGTGCAAAGTTGAGAGAGCCGCCGATTTCGAGTGTACACGCGCTGCATCCGCGGGGAAACACTCGAGACCGGCTTACGCCCACTGGGATCCATCATCGGACTCTGCGAGGTGCGATCTGTGCTCGCGTGCCCCAAGTCATCGTAAAATCGAGTGCTTCGATGCCGATTGCACCAGCGTTTCAAGTTTTACGTCTACTACTGGTTTGGAAATTTATTCGTATCTCGTGAGCTTGATTGAACGCTCTTGGATTCGAAAGTTTTAGGCCGTTAAATTAAATTTGTATTCACATCGCTATCGGATGGATAAACTATTAATTCAGACTTCTTACTCCTTAAAAATTTGTTTTTATCAGTATACATAATTAATATAAGTATTAATTTCGCGGTTCATTAAACCTTGCACTTCGTAAAGATATGAACTTTCTAAATCAAACGATCAATCACATTCTATTAAAAAAGCATCGTTGGAAGTTTTATAGTCAAATCAGATTTGACGCAGCGAGAAATCACTCCTCCCTCGAGCGAATGTATACCTCGAGTATAAAAAGCATCTTTTCTCCCATCGATCCCGGGGCGCCGTCCGTGCGAAAGGGCCGCGAGATAACGCGTTATGCGCGCGAGGCGCTCGAGCGGCAAGGTTTTACGTAACGATCGGGAAAAGTCATCGCGGCGAACAATCGCGCGAAGCTGCGCGGCGCGAGAGGAGAGAGAGGCCGGGACACCCGTTACGCCGGCCGTCGATGCGCATCGACGAAGTTTATGCGAAGCGACGGTTAATGGCGCGATATTGAGGCCGATTATCGCCGGGCGCGCGGAGACTCGGCCCGAGCGAGATTCATCGCTCGCGACTGCATTCCTCGTACTCTTTTCCTATGCGGGAGATCGACGCTCCGCGGGTACCGTTTCTACTGGCTGTTGCTCAATTCAAATTAGAAGAGAGTGCTGGCCGTCGCTTAAGAGGCGAGGAATTTCATTTATTTTCGTAGATTTTGTGAGTTGGACGCAGATTGCGGTCGTTCGAGCGGTTGACTTATCGTTGTTTTCAAATCAAGCTTGAGAACATTGTTGGAGCGTACAAATAAGCGTACGATAAAATACGATTACAGTATTACGGAATTGTTATTTCAAATTTTAAGACTTTTTCTAATTGTTTAGTTACTTCTAAATTCTATACTTTAAAAAGAAATCTTATAATTACTTAAGTTGAGAGAGTTTAAAAAAAATGTAATCTTCGTTTTAGTTAATTAAACAGAAAAAACATTTATCGTAGAAACTCGCGAATCTGAATCTGTGTTCCACGATAATAATTCTCCCGTGATTTCAATCTGAATCTAAGCGCCGATAGAGAAAAAACGTTCTAAAGCATTAAATTACGCAAAATATCACGAAGACTCTATTTATAACTTGTAGAAGTTTACGAAACAGACAAGTTCAAGTGGGAAAAATTCTTACGTTATTCAAGAATGTGTAAAAGAATCTATTTTTATAGTAATTTTTGCATGCACTTAAAAACTATACTTCACTGATTGACACATGTAACAAAAGACTTCTTGCTGCATTTTACACGCGGCACGAACATATTGTTATTAAAGGAAAAATGTTATTGTTAACTAATCACTAGGTTTTATTGCACTTTGACAGTTAGTGACATTCTAATTTAATTCTAAAGAAAATTTTACATAAGAATCCGTTAGTACCTATATCTTTATAGAAATTTGAAATTCTATTTCTGTTAAAAGCGTGAGTTGACTGCAACGCGTTCTACAAACAAATTGTTATGTACTTGCCCACTTCCTGAATGCTTATAATTTATCGACACTTAAAAGATACAAATGACTTTTATAGCGCAACTCATACCGTTTAAAATAATTAGTTTTTTTTATCATTTTCGTTTAACAATCGATTTACATGTCTAAATGTTTTCATGAAAATTAATGTTCCTTTTTAATTTTCTAAAAATATAAAGTAACTAAATGTTAAGACAAATATCGCTGCATAAATGTAGAAAAAAATACAATGCGTCAGTTTAAGAAAATCGAGAAGTACGAAGTTAGTTTTACTTCGCAACCGCGCCTCAATCCATGTCCCTGTTATTTCCGCGCATTAGACAAGTTAGTTCGTCGACTAATTGAACGTCCCGATAAAAGCGAGCGAATTTTTTGCAACAGACATAGGCGTAACCTCGCGCGCCTTTTCCCCCGCATGCCGATCTTGATCGACTTCCCGGGATTTTCGCGTTTTTTCTCTCCCCCCGAGTCCAAAGCGACCTAGTCGACGATGGGGGAATAAAAAAAAAGAAACAACGAGAAATAGTTAATTAAGAAATCGCCGTGGATTTTTTGTTGCATCGCCGTACACCGCCGACTGCTAATTACGTTTTTAATGATCGCGCGGCGCGCGCGATGATTACACGCGCGCCTGCTAAAAACTGCATGCTGATTATCCGACATAATTATTTATGGCGTTATTACGGTTATGAAACGCGAAATTAATTGAAAGTACACTCATTCTCCTTGAAGATCGGCGCCCGAGATGTCGGACTGCGACGCGCCGGCCGCATCGAGGAAGTTTTCTTTTGCGACTCGCTGATTAAAATTTATTGTAACTCGAAATGCGGCTAAAATGACTCGAGCTTTATTATCATAGTTAAATTTTATAGTTATGATTATGTACACGAGGGTAAAATCTGGTTTAATTTTGCGAGAAAAAATAATGAGCACGTTGACTACTACGCCCGTCTCTTTTAAATATTGAATAAAAAAAATTAATTTATAAGTGAATTTAGTAGTAGCAACTTTAACTTCTTTAAAATTTAGTTTAAAGGATTATACTTTGGGTGTCAGTAAAACGGATCCTAGCGTTCTTAATTTATATATTTTTAAAACTTTAGACCATTAAGCTTAGATTTTTAAGTAAATAAATAAATAAATAAATAAGATTTTGATTAATAAAACTGCAAACAAACTAAGGTGCAGGTATTCATTGGCCTCCCGTGCCCGCGTCCAATTAGATTTCTCGAGAGCGTACGAAGGACTTCGCGCGCGCGTGCAAAAAAAGACCGAGCCTTGCGTTCGCGCTTGGCGCAAAACGAGCGGCAAAATAGCCGGCGGGAAGCAATAAGAACGGCGGCCGGTGGAAACCGCGCGCGCGCGCTCGTTCATTCGGATTCAATGCGAGATGCATAAGGACGCGGGCTGCATGTGCACGCCGCGCTGCGTCATATTGCATACGAAACGCAGCTTCGGATTAACATAAGGCGGCTCGACTTTATCCTGGACATCGTCGCGGTGATAAAAAGGACCAACGTTCCGGAACCGTGTGCTCGTGTTGTGCACGCGAGGCTCAATATACCGGCGATGGAGGAAGTGGACAATTACGGAGCGTTGTTTTCTATTTAGCGTAAACTAAATTGAAAGGGGTTGGAGTTAATGACGAACGGCATAATGAATAGGTTCGATAGAGTCATCATCGAACTTGCTCGTAAGAAAAAAAGAAAATGACAGATCGGACCAGAATCATGCGTGGATCGTAATTTTCTCAGAAGTAACGAAGAAGAGTAAAGACGGAATGAAAAAGAAGAAAAGATGAATGAGGGAGATGAAACAAAGGGAGAGGAGGAGCGGGAGAAGCGAACGCGCGGGCATTTAGAAAAGCTATGCCTCGATCGATCCTCAATGACGAATAGCAAGTGGAAGAGGCGCAGGCCTCGTGTCAAACGCTGACTGACAATCAGCCCGCGATACATGCCGAGGTTCCTTCTCGAATGTTCGCGGCTCGCGCTCCATTAATGCAAGCAGTTACCCTTTAAACTTCGTACAATGCATGGTAATTATAATTCCACCATGGCTCGGTAGCTTTCTCTATTCTACTCTCTCGATTTTCCTTCCTTCGAAATCTCAAAATCTGAGCTGAAATAGAATAAACATTTTAAAATCTGTAATACTTTTATAATTTTATTTAAAAAAAATTGAGATCAGAATTAAATACCGGTAGCCAAATCATTCCGATAAATCGAAATTGATTTATTGACTACCTCCTTCCTTTAGGTTAATTATATAAATTATTGTAAGTAAGATAAGCTTTATATAACCATTTACTGTCATCTTACTGTTCTGTATCTGCGATGATATATCGTTATATTTTTTTTAAATTTTCAAGTTCTCTAACAAGTGAATAAATATCAGTAAATTAATTCAGCAATTGGCAGACGTAAAAATTCGTATACCCCCAGGCATGCATGCATTTGTGCAACTGCAGCTCGCATATACAATCCGCGGCAGTGCGAGCAAAAGGGATGTTCGAAGTTCGCGCGGTGGCTGTGCGCGGAATCGCAACGAGCCGAACGAGGGGCTGCGGACGCCCGTTCAAAACACGCGGGTTATATTCGTCCCGCGTGCGCGTGCGGCCGAGCCGCGAAAGTGACCGGGTTCGCTCATGTGCATCGAGCCAGCTGCAGTTCGTCCCGCGATGGTGTTTTCGAATCCAGGCTGACTCGCTGGAATCGAAAGTGTTTTAAAATAAAGCATTTCAATGTAATAACTGAAAATCAGAGCGCTAAGGAAAACAGTAAAGTAAATTTTCACTCTTCTGAGGAGAAAATTTGTAATCACTCGATAATCTAGTCAAAGAGTGAAAAATATACTTTACTATAGTTCATTATAATTGTTTTCTCACTCGCTTGAAGTGAACATCTCACTCTAATGGAGAGGAATATTCAGCGACAGTCAAGTGGGTTTCATTACAGAAATCGCAGCTTCTTCAAGCGTCATTCGTGAAATTTATCCCGGCGCGGATAACAATCTGAGACTCGCTGGAGCGACGCGAGTCTGAAAAAAGTGGCACGACGACGGCGAGTCTCGAAATTGTAAACGAAAAACGTAAAGTTTTCGGTATATCGCGCGATCGTCGCTCATGCATCGAATGCAAACGACGGCGCCCGGGATTTTTCAGACGGGTCTCTCCCCCGGACGTCGCGACGTCGTAACAGCTTTTTGATGCTAAAGTCTAGGCGCCGCTTCTTAATTCACGAGTGCGCGAGCACGCTTTGCAATCTAATTAAATCCATCCAATATTCCTGTTTTCGAGCTGCGCGTATCCAAAGCGTACACACCGCGCATGAATTTATGCGCCGCGTGCACTGCTTGTTTTGATAACGGCGAACGCCCGACTGAAAAGTATGCGTTTATCATTAAGTTTGTTTATTCATTTAAATTCCTTTTTTTTTTAAACCTTTTGCATTTGAAAAATGGACTTGATTTTTTCTTTTCAATTGAAAGCATGTGTACAATTTGTAACGAGGCGATAAAACGGTAAAAATAAAGAGTAAAACAACAGCTGTCGTAATAAGTACGAAACGAGGCAAAGAAATAGCTAAATTGTGTAAAATTGCGACTGGCTGGCTAAACGTCGGTGAAAAACAAGGCGCGACGAGGGAAACTGAATCGAGAAGAAAGGAATCGAAGGCCGAATCGGCGAGCCCGGCAAAAAAAGAGCATCGGCTCTCCAGCGGCTCCGTATCCACTTAGGTGGTGGTGCAGTGCTCTCGAATCGACCGGGGCGACCAATTAACGGTCCGCTGGATGAGCAGCGGTATTCTCGCTCTAACGAGACTCGCCGAGGACTGTCTTTCGACATCGCAGCCAGTGAAGAGAAAAAAGAAGAGCGTCATAGGTACCCGCGGGAATCGACCACCGTGCCAGGAGTACTTCGATTTCCTGAAAATTTACGTAACACCCCTCGACCCTAAGGAATTTTCGCGGTAATTGCATTGCGAATGAGATCGAGTGTTCTTGGCCAATCGGGACAACGTCAATGCGCGGATGAAGTATCGTGCGATTTTGTAAGGTGATTTACAGGTTTCCGCGTAAAAACTTTGATATATCAGAGGGGGAAGAAAAATCGAAATCAATTACAGACACGCAAGAAAATTCAGGCTTATTAAATAACGCGTAAAATCAACCAAGCGCTAAGGGAGTCGATTAATAAAATTTAATAATCCGCGCGTGAATAGCGCGACGGAGTCGGGCGCGATAGACTCATTAGAGCCGAGCGATTAGCCAATCGCTGCATTAAAACGCGACGTAAGCGGCGGCGCGTTCCCAGGCGACGTCGCAGTAAAAATCTGCAGCGGGAGAAACGCTCGGGCGGCACAATGCGCGAAAGCCGGTCACCTTATAAAGCCACCGAGCGCCGCATCGTAAATCACTGCTCGATATTTATATTGACGCCGCGCGCGCGCGAGCGCATAGCGTAATACGGATCGGCGGCGATTTTGCATTTCCGCCGACGCTCGCTTGTCGGTGACGAGTTATACGGTAGCTTTTTTCTAGCCGAGTCTGCGGGAACATTCTAATTAACTCTTTATGATAATGTCGCGGCGAAATCGGCACTGCTTGGCTCGATAAGGAACGGCAGTTAGGTGCCTTTTTATTTTAGCATATGATTTGTATTATATGATATGTTTTCTTACGCATCGATAATATTGCCTGCATTTTATGTTCTGAAATGTGAGCGTCATGCTTTTAACGCGAATAAAAAAAAAGTGAACTGAGTATACATGGTACTAATTTTTTATGATTGAAATTAATTCATTTCTCGTTTGGAAAGCCAATCGGAGGCTCGAAAAAAAAGAACAACTTTCATTCGATATCGATCGATTTAAATTGAAGGTGGGAGGTGAGAGCGCGTAGTATCGTGAGGCCGCCCTTGCCCGTAACAGTGAGCACTAACGTAATGTTTCGCAATGCATCGAAATTAGCATATAATCAAGCTCGTGGAGAGGCTGTGCGTGCGCGATCGTAAATTTGCGCATTTCTGCCCCGAGGCTGGTGGAGCGCGAGTCAAGTGTCAAGGACCGTTTTTCCCGCGATCGCTCGAGATTGGTCAACGAGAGCCTTGCTCCCTTCGCTCGCTACTTTCGATATTTTTTTTAATGCACTTGTTATGAAATGGACCTCGATAATCGCTGCGGTGGGTAAAGAAATAAAGACGTAACAGCCGGTCTCTGTTAATAGTTTGAACAAGGCGCGGGCACTTGTCTGTAGGTAAACAAGAAGCCAAGTACCCGAAGAAATTTTTAAGAAAACCATTTTCAAACGATCGAACAATTACTCGAGCTGCAGCTTTATGTTGCTTGTGCTGTTACCCTGCCTGCGTCGATTTTTAACGCATTCCCAGCGCAGTCTGCAAGTGGATCATGAATTATTGATTGCGTTTTTTGGTTTTATCGATAAGCGACTAAAAATAACAGCTAATTTCGAGAATTTCGTGGCAAAAAAAACGTGGAGTCGCGGGAATTCGATGTCGAAGAATTTAAGTTATGCATTAAAAAAAGGAGAGAAGGGCTTTGTGCTCCGAAACTGCACGGTTAGACACTATAAGTGCGCGGAAGGACAGTAGCGGAAACGAGCGCGCGACTATACACGTCGCGTGCATGCGGCGACACACGGCCTGCTTCCGCGTGCTAAATATCGCTCCCGTTGCACCTCTTTTTTCGTTCAGCACGTCGTACACGCATACCGGCAGTCTCGACCGATGAAAAGTTGGAGCCACCCTACCGACATTTGCCTGACGATGTACTTTATTCTTAAATATATTTTATTAAAAATGTGAATTATGTATTTAGCATTACTTCACCTTACTTTTAGATTTAGAATTATTGAAGAGTATAATTAAAAAATTTACAATGTGAGATCGTTAATTATTTGTTTAGCGAAAGTGATGAACATGATTGTTTCGAGTTTCTACCTAGAAATTCTTAAACAGCAAAGGGAAACTTCTGAACAAAGTACACTTCAAATACTCCAGACTAAACATCATCCAAAGAAAGTTATAAATAAGTAAATCAAGCCTGTTCGTATTTAGTTCCTATACCATATGTCTTAAAATCAGTGCCACGTCGACTGCTGGCTCATAATTTAACTTTCCCGATAAAAAACAAACCATTGCCCGATACCAACTCAATATCACTTTCATAACTGGACATTTAACAAATAACGACAGAGAAATAGACCGACGAGAGCTAAATCCATCCAATTTTCCAAAAATAAAAAGCCAGCAAAAAAAACGGAGTCGTCCGTCGTCGAGCAGGTCGTATTAGCCGCGTGGTAACAGAAATTTTTCCCGTCGCCGTGCGGGCGATTTTTATCCGGCGCGCCGTCACGCACGCGTGCACACGACCACGGCGCGCGGTGTGCGCGCCGCTTTTCGATACGAGCGCGCGTCGCGCCAGGCGCCACTGCGAGGCCTTCGCGTGCGCGCTGCGTGCGTTTATATATAGAGAGAGGAGAGCCCCCGCCGTCCGTCTCTCCTTTTCAGTGCGTTATCTCCGTCCCACGGGCCGGCGAGTCTTTTGTCTCCGTCGGGCGATGAGCTCGCGCTTTTCGAGCGGCGTGGAGGCGCCCGATTATATTCGGCGGCGCGGGACAAAGGCGCCGCCGGCGGCACCGCTTCCGTGCGCTCCGCTATCCGCTGCCGCGTGCACACGCCTCTCTCCCGGTGCTGAATCGCCCGCGGACGAGGAGTCCGAGCGGGGACAGGAAGTTTGGGTTTTGAGGTTTGCGCGGCCGTGTACAGCGGCGCATGGGAAACTTGCGCCGAGCGGAAGCGACGCGCGAATGAACGATTTCGGAGAAAATTTCGAACGGGGGAGGCGACGAACGAGGGACCGCACGAGCCTGCTTTTCTACTGTTGAATTTATGCCTTTGTTTCACTGCTCTAATTCGTAGTTTCCTTAATTTCCTGTAAAAGAAAGTATGAATTTAAAAAATTAATTAAAAGTAACAGTTCGTTTTCAATTTTAAGGAATACATGTTTGGAAAAAATAATCGAAGTAATATGCACAGTGCAAACAAGTGATGCTTTAAACACTTGCAGACAGTTGTTTCAAAATTTCAGGCTAAAATTATGATAACAATGGAAATAAATAATGGAAAAACTTAAAGCTCCCGCAGAGTATGATTCACCGATGATTCATAGGATTTTAATGTGCATAAATGTTTTACTTTTTAGACAAGTCATAAAGTGCACAATAATAGATTATTGTCTAGCGCCATTTTAGCAAAGGAGCGAATAGAGAAAAAAACGTTTCTTAACAATCACAGAGACGTTTTTACAGCGTCTCACGTCATCGCAATTCAATTTAATATTCAAATATTCGCGCACTTCGTAATTTTTTACACTTTGATGCGACAATGCGCGCCTTCGGCGCAGGCCATTTAAGAAAATTGCGCGAAAATGCTGAAGGAGGAGACCGAAGGTAAAGGAGAGGCGCGGAGATACCGGGGACTGCGCGCGGGAGGGAGGGAGACATGATCGAGCGAGGAGTTTCCGGTTGGCGCGAAGGTCTTCGTATTGTACGCTTTTTCGAGCCGTAAGTACTTAGCGCCGCTGCTACTTTACTTTGGAGTCCGCGGTTACCGACGAGATCGGCTTCCGGTGGCCGTCCGAGCGCCGTCGCGGCTTGTATTTTAAGTAGCGCCGCATAATGGGAACGTACAATTACAATTTCGTGAGCCTCCTTGAAATTGTCTTTAATTGCTCGCCGTCTGAGACATTCGGTTTGCTCGAAACATTCTTTTTTCTTTTCAAGATACGTTCGGTTGCAATTGTCTGTTGGGAAATTATATTTTCAGAGAAGGCTTGCGATACCTTTTTGCTATAATAAAAGTTGTGGTTAAGTTCAAGTTATCTGACTACGTTCAGTAGGTAATTTTGAAGCTGACTAACGGTTTGCTATTGCTTTCCCTTCATTATTTTCACCACTAATGCAGCAAGTTTCTAGTCTATGGAAAAACTTCGAGAATTGCATAAAACCAAAATTTCAAATAAACAGCAAAAAAACAAGGTTAATCGCTAGATAACACCGTGCAGGCAATTTACAACAATGTATAGAAAATAAACAAGCAAAGTCTTTCCTGCTAAATTTGCAGTTCTATAACAGCGTAAATAATAACAGTCAGCAATAATTTCAAGACAATTTAAAGTGACCCCTTTTCGTCGCTCGGTAACAGAAAAACAATATTTTCGTCCTCAGCCCCTTAAATATTCTCACCTCGACGGCCTCTCAACATTCCATTCTGCATACACCGAAATGCGTGACAAATCTTAAAAGGCTTTCTAAAGGAGAGCTTTGCCAGGTCCGCGCAAATAAAGCGATCGCAGGCGCGAGACGCGTGGCATTAATCCACGGCGCCGCGGCGAAGCCTAATAAATATCGAGCCTCGAGGGCACTCGCTCGGTCCGGTAGGCAAACAAGAAAGCTTAGAAATTGGCCAATTACGCGCCGGGGAAAAGCTGGCACTCGCGCGCCCGAATTCCATCGCGCCGCGCTCACGCGCCACTGTCATTGTCTGCTAAATGGGTCGCGATGCGCCGACGCCTCGCTCTCGCGGCCGATTTTTCAGCGCTGCCTTTTAAACGAGCGAAAACGCCCCGCGCAATGAAGGCGCGATAGATGCACGCGTGATTGTTGTTTATTGCGGCGCTCGGAAATTGATTTTTTTTTTCATCGATGGCTATCGCATTGCATTTCGATCTTTTTTGCTTTTCTCAGCCCGAGGTGACTTCGACGCGATCTTAGTTGAAATTTATTTTTCGATGAAAGAAATGATCGGGTGTTGAATTTATCCGCGCGGAATTTATCTTCGTAAATCGTCGACCGGTTCAAACAGGCGCATTCATATAAAGTATTATTCTCCCTTGCATACAGCGAATTGCAAATTCGAGCGTGAATTACGAGCTATCGGCTGACAAAGCGGAGCGATGAGAAATTGACACTCGCAATAAAGCACAATCTTGGGTCGTATGCGGCGATAAACACCGCAATTAGGAAAATCGAAACGCGATCCGCAACGTGTGACCGGAAAATCTATTAAAATAATTTACACGTCCCTCGAGAGTGATACTAGATAGGCTTAAAATTCTCGTCTCTCTCTCTCTTTTATTTCCTCGCCGGCGTGGAGGCGCAGTCGCGCACACAAAGAACCGATTCACGCGATTTTGCGCGTTCCATCCTATATGCAAGAGCGCGATAAGCGCCATAATGATGAGCGCAGAAGTGCCGGAGATAAGGAGACGGCACCGCTAGTTTTCGATACGGGGGATATTGGAGAAATCAGTGGAACAGAAAGAGGACGAAGGCTCGCGCGATAATCGTTGTTGTTGTCGAGGCATTACTCATGTGTTACGCGTTTGTCTTTTACTACTGCGAGTTGATTTTGCAGCGTTGGTTTGCTTGTGAACGTAGAAAACCTTGTTATGATTATTGATTTAATTAGGCGGTAATTAAACATACTTCCATTTTTAAAAGGATAAAAATCGCGTTTCTTTCAATAGACAACTGTAAAATTATATAAGAGTGACGCGTCGGTCGACGGATGCGTTAATTGAAGTAAATTTCGTAAAACGAGTTTATTCGCGGAGCAGACCCGATGCGAGATACTTTTGCGTGTCAGTGTGCACTGCAGATGCGTACCGTTATTAAATTTACTTATTGCCTTTGTCTAACATAAAATCATACTTCATTAATAAATTCTAATTGCGTTTAATAAAAAACACAACTCTCGTAAAGCGAAAGAGTAGATTATCCAAGTAACAATTGCCATCATATTTTCAAAATAAACTTAAGTACAAAACCCAAAGTACTACGAAATTAATTTCCAAGGGACAAGCCCTACAGCGCCAAAGAGAGAAAGAGAAAAAATAGCATCGCGGGGCGAGTATGCAGCTGAGAGCAGGCCAATTCCCGCGGCGCTAGCTCAGGCGCACTCATTAATTTGCCGCGGCGCTGGCACTTCCTCCCCGCGACCGGCCCGCATTATGCGCATCCCGCATATTTCCGCGCGCTCGGTACGTGCCTAACGTTGCCAGTCCTATCGGGGCTAAACACAAGCCTCGGGCCTCGTTACCTAGGCGCGCGTGCGTGATGTGTGCATGAGCGTGTAATTCGCGGCGACCGGACGGCGCCTGTCTACTTCGCGACGACTCTCTTTCACCCTCCACTCGGTTGACCGGTCGGCCTTTTTTACATTTCCCCGCCGACGTTTCTTTTTTAAAGCGCTACGTATGCGTTAGAAGCTCGAAACAGAATAGTGGAATGTAACGCCCGAGAAGAGTGGGTTTACTAGTGTGCATAAAAAAGGCGCGAACATTGCGTAAGCTATATAGTGGACAATTGGCGATTAACGTTTTCAATTTCTCTAAACGACGCTGGCGAATGGAAATATCGAGTTTCTACTAGAAACAAATAAAATGCAACGCGCAATTTTTAAGACCAAACCAGTTTATGTTTCGAATGTGATCGTTAAATGTACATTCATCAAAAATGAGAATAACATCGATCGCGAGGGAGAGCGACGAACGAGAAATCGAACGCGATATCGATCGGCCGATTTCACGCCCCCGGCTTGCTACCGCGCGATTCTTCAATCCATCAAAACACTCGACTCGAGTGCCGTACAGCAACCAGTTTCTCGTGACTGCTTAATTGAAGCACCACGCGGCCGGGCGTTCTTAAAAAATCGAAATTTCTAATCACACCGCCAGATAAAACTCGTGCCTGCGTGCTGATTGATCGGCACGTTTTTCGTCCGCGACAATAACAGCTGCGCGCCACGGAAATACCTACGCCGTCTGGCAGCCGCTGTAAATATTTAAATTGTCGGTGGCCCCGTGCATAGGGGCGTCGCGCGACGCCAGTTGCACCTTTCAAAACGTGGGGCTGAGGGTGGCGCTGAACACATGCGGTGAACGGTTAAACTGTTTCGAGCATCCGTGCCATTGATTCCATGGCGGAGAAGTTATAATTTCGTGGGAGAAATGTTTAGAGGCCTAAAATAAAATCATACATTATTAATAAATGAAAACAAAAATACTGTAGTCGGGTGACTTTTAATTATAAGATATAATATCTGAAGAGAACGACTCTTCGGTCAATTCAAGTTTTCATTTTATATTTTATAAAGTTTTTGATTTTCATTTTACTACTAACGTATCGTAATTAAATCTTCTCGGAGCTGCAGTTTTCATATAGCCAACGACTAATGAAAATTTTTAGCTATAAAAATAAAACTTTACGAGGAACGTAAACGTAAGATATCGCGATTGATAGACCGGTCCCGAGTACCTATATACAGTGCGGAATTCACGCGCGCCGGCGCCTCTCCAAGGCGCGGGGTTGGTTAATAAGCACCGGGTGCATAATGCACCGGCGAGCCGGAGGCACGCGCGCACGCCTTGGCAAATTGATCGATCCTCCTCCTCTCTCTCTCTTTCGCTTTCGGTCTCGGGCGATGCCGAGATTCGCCGGTTGCGTGAGCGCGATCGCGCGACCGGTGCGAGAGGCGCCTCTCGCTTCTTTATTACAACCGAGCGCCGGGTTTCTCGGGCCTTTGAGAACCTCCATTCAAGCTGACGCTTGAGCAGGGAAGGGAGGGCCTTCGGGACGGGTTGGATTGCATTGGTTTTTGCGCTGTTACGTTGTATCTTGATAATCGTGGAAAGCTAGTGGGAATAACCTACTTGTCTGACTTTATTTTTTATATTAGATATGGCTAATTTCTTGGAGTTTTTCTTTCCGATTTTTAGCGTTAAATAAAAGATAATGTAATTTAATAAGAAATATTGGATGATTTCATAGAAATTCTATTTTTACTGCAAATTATGAACACATTCCTTCGGTATGATTCATATTTTAATCTAACTGAATTTTAAAAAATCAAAAAATAATGGAATTTATTGCATTGAAAAATGAAAAGAGTACAATATTCTCATGATATTTTGTTTGTTCGCTATTTAGGTGTAAAAAGTTTGTGATTTATGTTGAATTATGTTGCGAATTATCACGCAACAGCGTTACAGTGATTCCATTGTTGTCTGGATAAAAGAAACGCGCCCGATCGAGTTTACGCCGCGTGGCGTTTTATCTCGCGATCTCAAGTTCGTCCTCAGCTACCTCAGGGCGAGATATTAATTGCTTTATCGCCTGGCGACTTTCGCTTTTTCGCTTATCGCCCGCGCGATATACACAAGAGAAAACTGAAATCGGCGCTTCGCTATTAGGCTACATTGTAAACCGCGTTTTATCGCCATTAAATTTACATCATCGGCCGATGACGTGTACAACGTGCTTATAAATCGTCTTCCTATCTTCGCATTCCGCAGACAATCAAGATTCCGAAGCTCGCTCTCAATCGGGGTCTTTACTCTCTTATTTATTTCCATGGGCGATTCCTTTTATTTTGTTTATTTATTGCGTCTTTTATGATTGACGCTAACGATCGCTACTATAAACCGTCTTCGTTCGTCGTGTATTTATTGCTCAATTCATTACAATGGACGCTAATGGGAAATCGTTAATTAGAAGATAGTACTTGCTTAAAACTGCTGACTATAAAGTTTATAGGAGTTAAATTGTTTACGACTGTAAACGAAATTAATTGAAGACTTTAAACTGGGAAAAAAACAGTTGAAAGGTAAAAGACCCCTTGAGAGAGGTGGATTGACTTTTTAAATATTTTCGTGATTGGGCTGTAAAAATGCTCTCAAAAAAACTCCAACCCCCCCTTGACCATATGCGCGCAATTTGGCTTCGACGACGAGTGCTTTAAAGCGTCGTTATTTTAAACTCTGGGAAAGAGAGGGAGCGCCGCTTGCGAGCCACGTGTTTGTGCCATAAAGTAACATTTACTATTATTAAACATTGTGTATAAGTCAGAACTAGTAAAACGGAATTTCCTGAATTCATTACTTATACTTCGAAAAATGTAAGTTCGAAAGTTATGGATACCAAAAAACGACGTCATTTAAGTGTGAACGACTAAAATGAATAATTGTGAAACAGAAGAATTATTTGTTGTAATTTTAGTGACATTTAATTTCAATGATTACAAGCCATTTAAACCATTCAGGTCTAAAGCGGGAATATATAAAACTGAGACAGCACAAACGTTAATGGGAAGTATCACTCAGAATCCACCTGGCGGAAAATGTACTAATATTAAACAAGGACTGATCGCATTTCAATTTAAATGAGTTCACATCCATCACGAGTCAACTTAATAGTGAATAGTGAAATACACGATGTAAATGGCTCGGACTTTCAATGAATTTTCAGAGCTCCTTCGGACAGTCGAAGAGCTGCTCGAAAACTAAAATGATGGTAAAACATATCATCGAAAATCTTTATGATTGATTAAAAGATTATAAATTGACTTCAAGCAGATTAAAAAACGATTGCAAAATAACTTAGTTAAAAGTAGTTTGTAATTACACCGAATAACCACTCGCTATTAACTGATCATTTATAAAATTAAATTTTATTAAGGAGGTACGTATGCAATATTTTATAATAACATACATTAATATAAATATTACATTTAATTTCAATTCTCTAAATCTCATTCAGTGAATTTCACCAATTTCCCAGGGTAGATCAGGTCACTTTCACTGGCTTGACCTGATCCTCACTGAAAATTCATTGAATTTCACTGAATTAGATTTACAGGGAAAATTAAAAAAAAAACCTTTATCTAATACTTTATGCATTGCATCGAAAGAAATAACAAGATCGGTACACGAGATACCGCGAAACCTGTCGAAAAATGCACGCGTTTCTCGGTAGCGCCGGGAACCCGGTCCAAAAGCGCTGACGGCACTCTCGACTCAGCGCCGGATCATTGGCACGCGCCCCCCGGCCCCTTTGTTAACGAGGCTCCGCCGACGGGCCTAAGAAAACCGAACAAAAGTCGCCACCTCGAGCGAATCGAGCCGCGCCGGGCCGACAATTAGCTCTCCCGCGTAAGGTATAGCGCGCAACGAGCCGAGCCGCCGTAAATCATTCGTCGCTGTATCGCGCATAAGGGATTTACCGGTACCATCGCTCTATTCGAATTCAATTTCCGACGGGACCCTCTCTCGTCCGGCTTAATTGCCCTCGATACACGGAGAGCGGATTCGAGCTCGAGTGGGCAAGAACGGGATTCAGGGCTTTTTAATAAAAATAGATATAAGACGGCTGGTAGCGCCGGCGTGGTCCTTATACTTGTTGAAAGTTTTAAGAGACTTGGATAAGGTGTGGAGAGGTGAAAGACCTTGGACTAGAAAATGGTACACTTGAAGTTAGCTTTGCTCGTAGGCTCGCCTATATCCGTCAACTCGATTTTATTAATTTGTATTTACGTGAGTTATGTAAAATGCGAGATATCATCGCAGTTTCTTGTTCGAATGGGCAAAAGGTCGCTTTTTATGTACGCTTTAATGAAACCGAATATGATTTAATAATTGCGCTAGTGATTTTGAGTTGATAACTTGTTTTATACATTTTTTTATACTACGTTAGAGAAATTATGAAAAATACTAGTTTCTCAATGCTTTGTAAATATGCGATAATGAAGTGTTGTAATTTGTACGTTCTTTTAAATTTGTATGCTACTTTTTTGCGCCTGCAATTGCAAGAGAAATGTGTGTTTACTCCTCTTTTACAAAACATGAGACTTGTATTTTCATACTTTGGTAAAATGCATGGACTTTGACACTGCACTGTTAAGATAATTCTTATCTAAATAAGATTTGAAATATGTCAGAAAGTTTAAATTATAGCTTTGCATAATTAATACCATTCTGTTTTAAGTTGCTGCAAACGTCTTTCAGACCATCGTATCCTTAAATACTATTATTACTTTGGTGTGAAATTAATTGAGATTATTTATTAATATGATTTATATTAAAAAAATGAATTGATAATTATTTGAAATTCTAATTCTATAATGGGATATCTTAATTTGTAATGTTTAAAGTTAATGAAACGATACTGATATTTTAGTACTATTGTGCAACAAAATATTCATTAGTTATCTTTCTTATATATCTCTATTAAGCAAAGTTGACTTTTCACGTAATCAAAATTTGTTCCTTTACGTGTACTCATCATTGTTATAAGAAGTTTGTAAATAAAACGTCATTAGGAAACGTAATTGCTATTAGATTTTGATGATTATCAATCATCACTTTATAAAAAGTGCAAGGTATTAGTCATAATCGAGGCGATAAATGACCAGAATATAAAAAAGTAACGAATAAAAACTGTAATCGACTTATTTTAATTTAATCATGCAAAAACACAATCAAGACTCCCCTGCATGATAATCAACAAAGATCGTTATCACCACCCGTTCAATCACTGTCAACGTGAAATCTCAAATCATCCCCGTGAAAAAACCTACACGTGAAAAAAGGTCCCTTCAAATTGCACGCGATCGTCGGAATTAAGCGCCCAATACGCCCGTCCAAATGTACAAGTGGTCGTTCGGACACCCACGCATCCTTATCAGCTAGCTGCACATATCACCGCTCGCTCGCATCTACAAGCGCGTCCCCACATCCACACACTCACGCGATCGTAATGGGTACACATACGTGAGAGAGAACATATAGTTACCGAGTAAGTCGTCGTTGTCGAGTCTCTCGTCCGCGTCGGCGAGCACCTCGTAGTCGCCGCCGCCGCCAGCGGCGAGGTCGAAGTCAATCGACGCCGCCGCGACGGCAGCGGTCGACGTCGCGACGCAGAGCGCCGTCAGCGTCGCCAGTGCGATCAGCTCCCTCGGCAGCATATCGCTCTACTTTTTCTCTCCCTTACTTCCTCCGACTTTCTCTCTCCCTCTACGTCGTCTCCCCTCGAGCGGCGCCGAAACTCCGCGGGAATCCGTGCGTGTGCTAGGCTGGCGCGACGACGGCCTTGTTTACCCCGCGGCTTCGGCGACGAAAAAAAAATAACCAACTATGAACACCGCGTTATTGGCGATTCTCCCCCGAGAGCGTCGCTCCTCACCCGCGCACCGGCAGTTCCACTCGCGGCGAACAACTCGCGTTCCGAAGAGTCCCAGAAAGACCGGCCGATCTCGTCGGGGAACCGGAGCGGCAGTGGCGCACGACCGGCTGTTCGGAGCGCTGACGGGCGACTGGTGCCCGAGCGAGCGAGACGGGGCGAGATCGGCGCTTTTCGAAACCGGCGCGCCGCCGGCCGCGTGCATGTGTAGGTGCAGCGCCGGCGCGCGGCCATTGGTCGCCGGGGCAGGAGCCGCGCGGGTGGGGAGGGGAGGGGCGCCGGCGGAGCGGCGCGCGAGAGAAGGGGGCCGAGTGGCGCCTGCACGCGGAGCGCCGTCGCCGCGCCACGACGGCCGACGGCGAGGCGAGCACGTGCGACGCGCGCCAGCCGGAACAGCAGGCTGCGCGAGGGACGGACGCCGATCGAGGCTGCTGCTGCTGTTGCCGCTGCTGCTGCCTGCGAGTCTGTGTCTCCGCGGCGCCTTCTCTGCGACGCGCCGCCCGGGATCAATCGGGCAAGGGCTAATGCTGGCGCGATTCCTTTTCGCCGCTGCGACTGGCGCGAGTCCATAAACTCGAAACATCGTGGGGATTTTGTTTTTCGTTTTGGGCTGCCCGTTGTCACTCAATTAACTTTTTACGGTCTTCGCGATTTTAATTTGGTTCCTGACTTTTGCTTATTAAAAATGTGCAAGTCACGATTATCAAATGTGCAACGAAATGATAGAATAAGAGTAAATAAGAACGCGTCTGAAGATCTTGGTGGAATAATTATTCTTTCATTTTTTTGACTTTTGTCAGTCTTGAAGAAAAATTGTTAAAGGCTTTTAAATTTCTGAATAAAATCGTTTAGAATTAAGTACTATTGCTGGATTAATAAATGTAGCAATATTGCTTTAAATATTAATAGAAGCAGTAGCGACATACTCGAAGACATTAAAAATATTTATCGTCGACCAAAAAGCTGTAACAAGAAACGATGTCATAATTAAAAAAGATTTATGCATTATGAACTAAAATATAAAAAATATATATGAGTGCAATCGTACACTAGAAAAATCATCTAAATCAAAGTAATCATTAAAAAGCCATTAAAGCTTTAGGGTAAAGAGGATGAAACCTGAGAGCAGGAGCGCGGTATAAAATCGCGAAGAAACAAAGTGCAAAGGGGCACAGCTTGAAAGAAAAGGAAGGAACGAGAGGGAGAGAGGAGAGTCAGCCGGTGGACTGGTCGGCCGGGGCCGTTCGCTCGGAAGTCGATGCATTATGTGTGCATAGCCGCAGCTCCACGACTGTTGACTCCTTCTGTCTCTGCACTTTCCTTTTTTCTCTTCTACCGTTTTCTCGGCATATTTCTATTCATTTTTTCCCCTACGATTGTCCTCGCTCACTTTATCTCGTGCGTACGCACTTTATTTCGACTTTTTTTGCAATGAGCGTGCACAATTTCCGCGGCGAAACAAGTTTACAGGGGGAAGCTGCAGCTTAAACTGCTCGAGTTTTAACTCGCTTTTGCCTCCTGTCACTCGAGGCGGGCTGCCGCGCCAGTGTCTTTTTTAATTATACGCGCTGCGGCTAAGTGAGCTCGCGTATACGCGCCGGAGGAGAGGCGTATTTAATAAGCATCGGAGGAGAGCGACGAGACGACGCCGTAAGTCCGCGTTTATTTAAATGATGTATTGTAATTGGACGCGCGGACTTTGCCTTAATCGCGTCTATTAATTAAATACGCATCGATCAGGTGAACGCAATTGTTTCTCATTGCGATGAATGTAAAGATATTTATTACACCTACGTCCGGAATGTCATTAATTTGTTTAACAATTCTGTAATCAATACTAGAATATCTCTCTATGATTAAAAATCTTGTGCATTATATCAATGGAAAAAACGCGTTCGTAAAATTTTACTCGAATTTTATCTTACCCAAAGGAAGACAAGCGCAAAAAGTACACTTTTTAGTATAAACTGAATGTAATTTATAAAATTGCACAAATAATGCCCAATTTACTTAAGTTACACAATTTTAAATCTAATCATAATATAAAATCTATACACAGAAACGTGTAGTTAGAATATTAATTTTAATTCAATTTTAAATAAAAATTCTTAATGAAAATATAAGCTACAACAATTACGAGAAAGCCAAACAATTGATAATTCGTATATAAAATTCATTTCTCGTCCGTGCAAGAGGTACGGACTGCGATCAGTTTCATCCGTCTCGCCGCTCGGTCTGGGCTGCTCGCGCCTCTCCTCGCGACTCCTGCCTTCTCTCCTCTTCCGAGACTCGTTATCGTCGACGGCGGATCGGCCCGCCGGAGAGAATCCCCGGCTCCTCGAGCACCTGGGGGCTCTTTATAGAACCCCGGCCTATTGAGACATGAGGCCCGTGCGTTTATTTCGCCTTTCGTCGACGAATTAGCGCCTCGATACTCATCGATGCGTTTGTCATGCTGTCTCTTTGCCGCTTTGTCTGTTTTTTTATATATACACTGGCGCTTTGTGGCTTGAGAACCTTTTTTGCATTGGGCAATTAATTCAGTGTCGTTCCATTCAATAAACTTATTTAACGCGGTGTTTACATTCTATTTAATTTCTTTTACGTGTTATTTACTTTTTGCGTGCAATTTAATTAGAGTGATTATTTAATTTTTTTAGAATGAAAATTGTTATTATAAATAAGTGTTTGTTCAATCGTTATTGGATAAGTATTATTGCTACACTTTTTTTGCCATATACGGCGCGACGATAGTTATGCTCGCTTCCGTTTTTTACGTCATGATTGCAGGGTGATTACGGCGATTGCGTTAGTTCCATGTCTTTAATGGACATTTGCTAAATCACAGGGAATCACGCGTTTCTGGCCTCGGAATCCTCTTTCCCCCGGGGACATACTGTCATTGCAGAAACGGAAATTCTCTATTTTCCTATTTCCTCCGACTGTTCTTATTTCTTATTTCGCTCTTTCTCGTTACCTCATTTGACGCACGCTCTAATTTCGAATTTAACCATTCAATTTGCGCTCGAAAATAGTACTTAGATTTTACAAAAAAAGAAAAAAAATTGAAAGTCGCATAACGATCGAAATTACACCTTATTAACGAACTCTACATTTAAATCGTCACTTTTTCATGCAAATGCAGCACTTACTGCTTAAGTATACACACATACTCGCATAATACTTAATTAATGACGCTCCAACGAGTCTGTAACATCTAAATCACGCGGGATAATATTTGTCCTAGCGGAAGGCAGAAAAAAATTCAATCTCCTTCGTTCACTAACGCCGCGCCGATGTCCTAAGAGGAGAGCGAGACAGTGGAGGTACCTATAAAAAAGAAAGAGAGAAATGAATGGCTTCTCCGTGTGCTCGGATCCGCGGTGGATCGCGCGCCGCGAGGCTCGCGGCCGCACGAGAAAAAGAAGTGCAGGAAGTGAATGACTCGTAGAATGAAAATAATTCGTTCGCCGGGAGAAAGGGAGGGACGAGAGCGTCTACAGTCGGCCGCGCCGGGCTAAGGCAGCGGCGACGAAGGACGTAAGAAGTTGACCGGTGCGTACGGTCGGCCCGAGGCGCAGCCGTCCTGCGGGAGCCGCGGCTCTAAATAGACGATGAATAGCTGCTTTTTTTTCACTTAATGATCCATGCCTTTTTCCCCGACAATTTGTTACGATGAAATATTAAAATTAGAATTATAGTGATTTTCGAAATATCGACGGTACGGGATTTTCAGCCTCCAATTTAGCAGCAGGGAGGGAAAACAACTTTTCAGTTGCAATAATGATGTAAAGGTACACCGGTTTTGGTTTCCTACTCTAATTTTGATAAATCATGAATTATTTTTTCTTGATGCATGATAAGAAATATAATGAGCTTTTAAAAACGACAAAATTCATAAAGAAATTATAATAAATAAATGGTAATAAAATAATAAAGGTAGCATCTTGCACATTTTAATTTTAAAATGTTAGCGTTAATGTCAGCTAACTAATTTTTGTTAAGAATTAAAGTGTATGAAAAAAGAAAGTGTTGCGGTCAATTTTTTCATACCAAAAATTTCACTTAATTCGTGCCTTCAAATTAAAATTGAAAAAGAAATACCAAAAGAACACAATGCTTTGTGAAATCAATTAATCACGCGATATACCTGAATGATCTTGGTCCCTATGATCTTTGCGTTCGAGATATGAAATCGAGACGACCGGAGCAGGATGCACGCCGGCGAACCAAGGAATCTTTCCCGCACAAGAAGAGTAGACGGTAGAGAGAGAAAGAGAATGGCTGCGAGCCGAAAGAGGCCGACAGAGCCGCACGAAGGTAGGTAGAGAAGACGACGACGAACGAGAAGGAGAAGAAGGAGAAGAAGGGACCGGCGAAGGTATCCTCGAAGGTTGGAGAGCGAGGGA
This sequence comes from Eurytoma adleriae, assembly GCA_900480045.1. NCBI lineage: Eukaryota > Metazoa > Arthropoda > Insecta > Hymenoptera > Eurytomidae > Eurytoma > Eurytoma adleriae. The sequence continues at coordinate 40,054 of UXGC01000261.1, read as the reverse complement.
CCGGTGGTGCCTCGGCGGCTTGTGCGCTTTCCATCTACCGATCCTTATCTCGGGAATTCGGTCGCCCTGCCGCGCGTCCCCTCGGCGGACTGATTGATTTTTTTTCGCCCCCGAGCCGCTCGGCCGGCAGATAAGCATCGCAAGGCCCAGAATCGCACTCGCCATTTTCCGGGAAAGGCAATACTCGTGCGGGGTATTTTCCGGAAACGCGCTCAGGCACCGAGTTTTTTTTTGGTTCTCGATAGTCGGGAGAAAGCAGTCCCCGGGCGTCGCAGATATCTCGACGGGCGCGGGCCTAAGTGGGGAACGGTGTTCGCCGGGCCAAGGGCTCCGGTGCTAATTCGGCACTTTAGATTACGCAGGCGGATGGGAATAGAGCGCCGAACTGCGTAGGCGCGTCGCGAGCAAGTTTCTACACGCAGAGAATTTTTTCGTAATAATTATTCCAACTTTTTTAGCTAATAATTACTATGTGCTATGACTTGATAAAAGTTACCATAAATATTAGAAAAATTACGACTCTTCAAAGTAAAAAAATGTACTCTATTGTTTTATCGTCACTTATCAGCCACATTATACGAAAGACAAGGACGGTTCTCACGGTTGCCGGGGATTTCGGACTGTCGACTTATCGCAAAGTGAACGTAATAATTGCGACCGGTGGGTGGGAAAATTGCGAGACCCTCCGACTCACCGGTGCAACGACACTCGCATCTCGTCTACTGTTTTACGTCTCGTTTTTCAATCTCTATATTTCATTTTCTTTCCCGCTTCATTCTTTACCACCGACTCTTTAATCCTGCGCCCGCAGTAAATTTACTTTCGCTATTAATCTGTCATTTTCTTTTTAAACTACAATTTTTAATTGTCCGAAGATAGAAAAGACATAAAGTTTTTAAGATTTTACTGTTAAAAAGTTATATTGCAATTGATCATAGTTATCATTTTTCTTATTCTTTCCTACATCAATTTTTAAAAACTCACTAATTTTGGTACCGGTAAATGCGTGTCAAGATAGTAAATTAAATCTCATAAACTAAAGTTAATAAAATGGGCACGTATAATAGAAATGAAGTATTCGTACGTCGATGCTCGATAGTGCAAGTACATCCAAAAGTGCATTAAAGTTTCTTTTTTGCTATTTTCATTTCATCTAACCATTTAATTACACTAAATACAATTTTTATCACATTTCACTGTAATTGCATTTGACATATTCTTCAGATTTTTTTTAATTTTCGATTTCAATTATGAATTTAATATTGTTATTAATATTACTATTTCTATTCTGGGAGCTAGCGAGACAAAGTTTGACGCTACTACAAATTAATCGTTTAAATTCAAAATCCTCAGTCCAAGTTGCATTTGGATGCACTCACACCTTATCACCCGTTCAAATTCCCACGAAATACGAATGACTATTCCGCTGCTCTCTGTGCGTCCTTGTCGCGCGCCCTCAACGATGATACCTATGCTATCGACTCGCGAGGAGCGAGAAGCGCTCTCTCGTCTTATCACCGGAATTATCGGGAGACACGCCACAGAGCTAATGGTATCCTCGGTGCGCTTATGCACGCGTACACGCGGACGCACTGCAGTGCCGCGAGCTCGCGTCGGGAATTCCTTCGCTTTGATGGCTCTCGAATGGCGCTCGCCCAGATAACATCGGCTCCTTCGATTTTTCACGTTCGAGGGAACGTGTTTCGAATGAAATTGCCCCTTTTTCCCCCCTTTGGAATCCGACTCAAGACGGACAAATAGAGTAACGCGTCGGGCTGGAATCTTAAGTTTTCGGGATCGCGCTGAGTGCTAAATATTTCTTGTCGAGCGTCGTCGCACCTGTTGAGGAATGCCCCTGCGTAATTGATCAAGGATGCGCTGTACCTGGAATAAAGCATACTCAGGGCGAGCAAGTACATTATTCACTTATCTAATATATATATTTGATGATTTATGTTCATTTTACTTTAAATTACTTTTGAATAAATAATTTCACTATATTATAAATTTAAGAAAAAAAAAGAAATTTCGATCAATAATATGGAACAATAGATATATTTGATCTGATTTTTCAAAATATTTGCTATCGCGGCTTCATCAGTCGATTTTTTTAAAAAAAAGAAAAGCATCCTTACTCGCCCCGAACACGTTTACAAACAATGGGATATAAAAAAGGCCACTTTAGCGGCACGACGAGTTCGCGAGCCATATCGAATCGAAGAATGGACTGCGGACGCTCATAGCGCAAGATTTATCGCGGCGCGCATCGCCCGTTATAAATGTCTTATTCTTAGGCCGACTACGCTCCGGCATCCCGTGAATATTCAATGAGAGATCGTGATCGATCGCCTCCCTCTCCCCTTCACCGAGCGCCACCGAGCGGACGCGCAGCTCGCGCACTTTAATAAGGCGCGCTGATTACCCCTTCCCCCTCTCCTGCCGATATTGAAAGTTCGCGTGCGCGAAAATATAAAAGGTGAGGCATGTGCGCCCGCGCCCTGGAGCTATACCCGGAGAATTGGGGGCCCGAATATCGCCCGGTCGAGGGCACTTCTGCCAAGATGATGAGCCGCGCGCGTAATTTATTTTCGTTGGGCTCGCTGTACGCCTCCTCGAGTCTTATCTCGGCTCCTTGGTCGCTTCCTTTTTTTGCGCGAGCCAGGCTCGTAATTCATCCTTGTTCAATTATTTGGCTTTCGGAGGTGCTTCTACCGTGCGCGACATTAATCAGGCGGATAATTGAAATGTAATAATAAAAGTTTTTTTTTAAGCATGTGTAATGAGAATGAGAACCTTGAAGTTGTATTATTCTTTTTAAATCATTTGGTTTTATTATAACTTATTTCTTACTTCAAAGTGTGCAATCATCCGTAATTAATGTACGCTCAGCCAATAACAAAGTAATTACACCGTCATGAACCTTAATTAAAACAAAACAAACAGACATAGCAATTAATTGGATAAAAACTTAAAGCCGCTTTTTTTTTATTGAAAACAAAAATATTTTTGACTATCCGCACGCATCGTTCTCTCACCCCCTTTTTTTATCGCTCGAAATTGATTCGAGTCCCGACGAGCGCGCGGCTGGAAACAAAGGGAGCAAGTCATCGCGGGAAAGCAGTTCGGAATCATCTTGTACAAACAAAGCGGAGCAGGAGGTCCACGCGTCCCACACTCGTTATCACATCAATCAATTTCCACGGCGGTCCCTTTTGTCTTTCGTCGGTGCCCTTCGAGAAGATCGAGGGGCCGGCAGGGCCAACTCGAAAACTATGTTCCTTTCGTGCAGGGACGCGCGCGCCCGTTGCCGAGTCACCCGATGACTAATTACGCCGAAGCACACTCGTTTCGGAGCACCTGGCGCGAACGCTCCCTCGACGCGCGCATCCGTTTTTGTGCGCCTCCGCCTGCTCTCCTTTTAATAATATTCCGAGCGGATGTGTGTTTTACGCGTGTGTACGAATATGCCAGAGTGTACGAGTGGCCTGAGGGATTCGTGCCGGGTAGATTGTACGAAAAATTTCGACGCTCGGCGATTTTCGTAATAGAGCGACGATTTATGTCGGCCTCCCGTGCCCCTGTCGTGAGAAGCAGCAGAGCAAAGGGGAGAAGGAGAGGTGAGGTCGGTGCGACGACGACGCGTGCTCGAATTTTTCGGAGGGGCCCGTTTAGGGGCGACCCGTTGCTGAGCGGTATTTGTTTTCTTAGGTCTATTGTTTAGTCGGCGGAATTGGGTTGAGAGGGAACAAATTATACACCGCAGAGACTGACGGTAATTTTCTTCGCTTCTTTGCTGATGGGTCTGAAATTTGCATTGTTGAAATTCTACAAAATTGTTTAATGAATGCATGCGAAGGACCTCGTTAGTCACGAAGAATGAAAAGTTATTTCTCCATTTTTTTTATAAAATGTAACGAAATAATTATCGCAATTATATGTTTTGTTATTTAATGATTCTAATCTTCCATTTGAACGTAAAAAAAAATTGCCGGATAATAATTTACATCCTATTACAATGATAGTGGAACAAAGTAGGTATAATAAAGAAATGGTAAATAATAAGCCATTATTTATAATAGCGCTAACTATCTTATTCCTTGGTGACTTCATTGTAATCATGATGTTTATCCAAAAAATGCTTCCAAGAGTTATTTTTACTTTTTATTTAAAAAAGTACTGTCATAAGAAAATAGCCTAATTATAAAGAATCTCGTTTTAAAAATAAAACAACCGTTGCCAATAGTTAAGAGCTAATAACTGGTGTACTAAATCAGCAAAGTAATAATTTTCGCATAAAGCGAAAACTACTCAGACGTAACGTCTCAATTAAAGGAACGAAACCCCGGGGTAGCTCGTAAAAATTTCGCGCTTATTAATTTCCCGCACGAGCCGAAACGCAGAACCCGCTCCCGCCGTAATTCCGCGAGCAGCGCGTCATTACGCGGCGATTAAGTCCGAGAGGAGCGCCCCGTTTTTTCGCGCACGCCCGGCGTAAATACCGCGGCAACCCGGGATTTATACCTGCGGGAGAAGCGAGGCGCGCTCGTTGTAACTCATACGCGAGCCACCGATAAATCGCGAGCTCGCGCAGTCTGTATTGGGGCGCGATCGCGAAAAAAATCGGGCGACGCCGCTTAATCGAAGCGGGCCACACGCGTTAGCCGCGCGACCGCTTAATGACCGCGCGATCCGAGCTTGAATCATACACCGCACCACTTGCGCTTCTTGCGCTCGTTAATTAGCCAGTGGATCCGATTCCGCCGGCGTTGCAGCACCGCGAGCGATGTAATCTATTTATAATCGATCCAGTTTCAAAGTATGAGAGAGAGCGAGAGAGAGAGGAACGGAGATAGATAGACCGATAGATAGATAGGAAGGGAGGGAGAGAGACCGCATTGTGTAGTTTGCGCGGCCCACACGCGCGAGAGCCGGTGTGACATTGCAGCCGGAGCAGCGCCTCGTAAACGCGCCGGCCACGAACGGCCCACGCAAGTTTACTCGTTTTTCATTCTATCGCTACGAGGTGCGTATATCACCGCAGGACTACCGGGACCCCGTTTCTCTGCGTCAGTTACTGGATTTCTATATAGCCTTTTCGCATGAGGATAATTTTTCTGAATTAGAAGTGCGCTCGGGAGTGCAGTTTGTAAACCTGCAAGGAGAATCTTATTATTAAATCTTATTAGTGTAATGCGATAGTTATGCTTAATTTAAGCAGTGCACTTGTAATTTAATAAATTATTTTATGGGACTGGAAGGTTGCTTAGTGCAGTCGGGAAAATATAATTTTAATTATTTATTATACCATTTAAAAAAGTTTTAAAAGTCATAAAGTAAATCACTTATTATCATTTATATATGCTTGACTCGTTTCAATTATTTTGCTTTCCATTAAGTAAACTGGTTTTTAAACCAGTTCAAAAATGGTTCACTCATTACCATAAAGCGCCACATAATTTTTGCAATCTTTACACATATCGCACAATGCGGTGGAAAGTAAAAACTTTAAATCACATAAAAAAACGCGAAGAAGGAAATCAATTTAATCTAACTTAAGATTTTATCTTAAAATTTATTATCATCGAAAATAGTCCCGGAACCGTCGCTGTCGATACGCGCCGGAGCAGACTGCCACGACTCTCGTTAATTGGCAGTTTCGTAAAAGATCTTGAAATACATACTCGATGAAAAGTATCTCTCGATCGCGCTAAAATAAATAAGTCGCCGTTAATTTCTTATCCGCGATTTCTGTGGCTTTCGTCTATACATACATATATACACACACACGTTCCAGCGCTTTATCGAGAAGCTCGTACAGTGCTTGATGCAATTCTGACGCTGACGGTGTAAATCATCGTTAATTGAAAGCCGCGGATGCATCATTATTTCAAATGACCGCCCTATCCACGTATTAAGTCATGTTGGTTTTTCAGATTGTGTCGCCGATGCGCCGTATCGAGTTTTTTACGACGCGGAGATTGGTCGAATTGTATAATATAAAAAAGTTAAATGAAAAATTAAGTTTACGAGTAACGTTCTCACGCCATTCACGCGCGCAAACTGCAAATACCATCAAATCCTTACTGCGATAATTATTGCTTCACACTAGAGTCGTAAACCCGAGGCGTATTGCAGTACTATTTGAAAATTGTTCTCACGACACATGTTGAAAATAGATTGCGGCTCGACTGTGAAACAATCTTATTACTTCATTTTATCACCTCACAGCGTAAAAGTTTAAAATAATTACTCTGAGTCATAACGGATTTTACAATTTACTTAGAGAGATCATTTTTTTAAAGAAAATTTGCATAATAAAGAAATTTAAATGATACATTACAGTTCTTAAATAATTAATTTTCATATTTTATTTTTTTTTTAAGAAAATAAATGTTTTATTTATTTCTTTCATAATTTTACTCGGACTAAATGGTATTATTATAAAAATGAAGTAGAATTAGTCATATTAAAAATTAGCATTAGTAACATTTTACATTTCAAATATCACAAAAGAAATATTTCGCCTTTAGAAACTGGATCAAAGTTGCAAGCAACCCGACGGCATAGGCGAGAGCTATCCTTTGTGCCGGCCTCGCGTTACATTACGGCTCTTGCTCTGCGAGCGCGCGGCAATACGCGAAATTGGCACGCGATAAGGCCTTCGTGTTCTCGGCCGTACATCCACCCACGCGCACGTGCCACCCGTATATAATCGCGCCCCGGCACACAGACGCGAGTTTTTAGTATTCACTCGGCGGGGAGGGGGCGGCGGCGGCCAACCTGGCGTCGTCGTCGTCGACGACGGGCTCCACAGGAAGCGCAGTCGTCGACGTCGCGGCGTCGACGGGCCGACGACGTCGCGACCGGGCGGCGCGCGTCCCGGCACACAAACACATCGAGTATTGCGCGATTCGCCCCCCGCTCTCTCTCGTCGTCTTCCCGGACGTCCCCTCCTCTTCATACGCGCGAATTCGCCTTTATCACGATGTGCCTGTCCCCCCGCGTCGCCGGACCTCGACGGCCAATGCCGCGTAGCCGCCGATGCTCGGTGTTTCGATCAGGGATCGTCCGCGTTTCGTTATGTATCGGTACCGCAATGTCGAATTTGAGATTAGACCGTCAAAGCGTACTCTATTTAAGTATTAATCAGTTTATTTATAATTATGATTTCAATGTTTAATTAAACATTTAATTTTACATTTTCAGAAATGATTTATCATCTATAAGTGCTTAATAAAATCATGTATGATTTTATTGTATTTTATGCTAATAGAGTTGCTCATTACTGCGCAAAGAATAACTAACTTTATTCATCATTTGTATTTTTTCAATAATGTTTATCAGCAAGGTCTTGTCAAGATGTATTCTCACAAATCATTATTGGAGACTATACATTTTTGCATGTATAACATATTCAGCACTATTTAACTTTCAGTAAATTTTAAATTGCAATGCCTCTGTTGATAAACATATATCTGAAAAAGAACAAAATATTGATTAATTATTTTTCTCATCTGATAAACCGTAAAGGAATTTTTATTCAACACCCTAATTGTCATTTTGAGATTCATAAAAGTATGACTTAAATGAAAATGGGATTGTTTAAAAACGCATATTAGATGCAGATTAATAGTGCGTCAAATGCAAAAAAAAGCTATGTTAATTACCATGTAATAAATGAACCGAAGTGACAATCGTTGCCTCGAGATCCGTAGTTTGATGAATGGCTCATTTTATCTCGCGCATTCTATCAGCGTATGCAAATGCAACTACTGTTGTTATATAGATCACAAGAGCAAAAACAGACATCCCCGGCTAATTTACATGTTTAATTACATTTTTAATCCCACGATACACATCCACTTATGCAAATATTGAAATTAAATTTCCGCGCTTATTTTCAATCGTCGTTATACACGCTTGTATTCGTAGAACGTATTATCATTCCAGCGCGCACTTCCAACTCTTCATGCATTTTCAACGTCCGCAGTCGCTCGTTAAAAAGGAAACACGCGAGCAGGCGTACGAGACGGAGAGAGAGAAAGGAAAGGTCCCGCGTGAAATAAAGCGATCGGAGAATTTCTCATAAGCATAAATCGGCAGTCCGATCGGCGATCGCCCGCAACCGATGACGTCGTCGCGCGCCTCGCGATCAATTCACCGGTGTCCGCATTCGCAAAGGTAGTCCCGCGCACGGGAGTTCGTTTTCGCGCGGGGAAGGGGCGGTCGGAATAAAGACATCTTTATCACCGCAGACGTCGGCGCACGTACAGACGCCGTCGCGCGCAAAGTCACCTTATAGGAAGAGGCGAGGCTTTCATAAATGCGAAGCGCGCGCGCGCGCTCGGCTTACTTATTAGTCATTGGCGCCTCCTCGGTGGATCAAATCGCTACGCGCGCTCCTTTATTTTCAGCCTGGCGCCTCCTGGCCGCAGCGAGCCGTGTGATATAGACACGCGCGCGCCGGAGAGAGGTATTCCGCGTCGCCGCTTGTCGTCGACGAGGCGCTCGCTGGAAATGATCGAACGAGCTGATACTTCGTAAAGTCCGCGCGCGCACCGCGGCTTTGCCGAGCCAAGTGAGTAAACACATTTTTTAAATGTCGGATGTGAGCGACCGACGGAAATCGATTTCGTTCCGACGCTCTGGCTGACGCCGCGGCGTCTCACGGTGGTACCCCCTCATTTTCCGGGAGTCATTTAAGTAATTGTTTGTTGGAGAATCTCTAAAAGTTCAATGTAAGTAATTATTGTTTTGCTTTTGTTTTAGGAGTTGCTGAGTATACGATGCCAACATTAGTATAGGTATGGATTTAGCGTGACTTGGAGAACGTCCAGTCTAATCCATGGTAATAATAGTAATGTACAGTTCATTTGCTTTAAAAAATGTTATCGTTTGCCCTAAAACTTAAGTAAAATAAGTTTTATGAGCAAATTATTCAAAATAACTATTAAAAAGAAAAATTATATCGGTAAATTTAAAAATACCGAAGCTACTTTTCTTATTTTAGTATCTCTTATCTTCAAAGTGTATCAATTACACAATATTTTTAAAGATTCGAGTTATTTATTTTATAAGTTCAATATCAAATGTGATATCATTTAACCTTGCTATCTTTTTTTAAATTCTGGCTAAAATATTTGCAATCTTATAAGATGATAACGTTTGCAAAAAAAGAATGAGCAGAACATTATGAATTATAAAACTTAATTCACATAAAAATTTAATTAAGTATTGTTATACTTAATAAAGAGTTATTTTACAACAAAGTTAAAGATTCTTTCAAATTGTAAAATTAACTCTTTTGTAATTTGTTCTAAAAAAATTCCTGAATTTTTACCTTTTACACCACCCACTTTGACACAAACATGTAGTCTTATTGACCGCTTAATTGAAAGCCTGCAGAGGGGGCGAGACGTGCAAGCACACGTCACTTATGTCACTTTGCTCACCTCGATGTAAGTTCTGGTACGCGCGCGTCGCTCCGATGATGAGAGTTGGCCGATCATCTCCTCAAAAATCCATCCGGTTGCTGGCGTAAGAGCTGACGATCCTGGGCAAAGCACCACCGGTTTGCAGGAATCTGCGACAAGCACAAAAATGAGGTATAGAAATTGTTGTATGTACACTTTTAACATATTTAAACATTTTTTTCGTACGCGTTCCGGTTTACTCTGAGATGAGTATGTTGTGACGCAATTTCGATTGGAAAACGACTTTTTCTGCTATAGGCAACTTTTAAGCAAGATAGATGGGACGCGATAAAGTCATTTAATATGATGTTTCATTTGAAACGATTTTATAATCTCTTAAGAAAATGTAAAAATTATGTGACATGTAAGTATATACATTCGTGTATTCGAATTACCATAAAATATTAATGACCCAAAGTGTGATTGTTTACGGCAAAAAAATGAAGGAGATAAAACTAACATATAAATTAACTTTTTCCTTCAACTGATTGGTGTGAAATAACAAGTTTTTATACAAACATTTAATATAAATATTTAACAGAAAGCCTTGACTAAATAGCTGCAATATTTAAATATTGTTTTATATTAATTATTCTCACTGATTATTTGAATTATTATTAAAAATAAATTAAGTTATCTTTCTTTAATCATAATTAACTCCACTCGCCGAAAAATCTCAATAATTACATTAAAAATAATTGCATGGGTTGCAGAGCTAAGTGTTATTTTGCGTTATCACTGCCCCGAACATATTTCATTGCGACTAATCTCTGTAGCTGCACGCGAAGGAAACGCGCAAGCGAACGAATGAAAAATTAACGAAAAAGCTCGGCTATCTCCCCCGTTCTCGAAAAAAAGAAATAAAACGATTGGTACCGCGAGATGCACTTAAAGGAAATCTCGCGGCACTTTTATTGCCCCCTAATTTACGTTATCCCCCGTATACACCACGGCTGCAACAAGAAGACGCCGAGGTTATCTCGGCCGCGGCTCGCACACGTCGAGAGGCCCTGCGCGGGGGGATCGACCGTCCCGCGCGGTCAAGCCGATTCGATGAATCTCTCCTCCGCCTCGGCGTTCGGGGAAAGATATACAGAGAGGAAGCGCCTGGGCCGCGCGAGGGTGAGGAAATAAAAGGGGCACGAGAGCGCCCCGATAAGGTGCGAAAGGCGATCGCCCGGTTGGGCAAGCGGGTGGCCGGCATCGAGAGAGCGAGTTTTGCCGATGGTGCAAAGTGCAAGAGGCATTCGGAGAAAATCACTTGGCCAGTTATCTCGCGACGCTGATAACTTGTTATAATTCATGAGTTTGCTTTTAGTGAAAAGCCTTATCTCGCCGGGTAATTATTTGCACGGTTTTATATGCGGTGGACTTTTGCTTCCTTTTGCAGAAGCGCGCGGCGCTCATTTCATAATGCCGCTCCGTCGGCGGATCGTTAAAATGTATCTCAATTACCCCCGCGCTTTGCGACGATATTGAGACGGTACAGAAGCAATTATATCGGAGGCCGCGAGTTCGTTTTAATATGCAATATTTTGATTTTATTTACCCTTGATTAGCAAACATTTTATACCCGCTTATTTCTTACGAAAAAAAAAAAGAATTCGACGTTATTGAGTTATTTATGGTCTTCGTTAAAGAAGCAAATAATTAGAAGAATATGAATTGTAAATCTGGAAGTTATAGAGAGCCTCGAGATCGGCAGAAGAGACTGAAAATAAATGACAAAAAAAGGAAGTCAGAGCGCGAGAGATAACTACAGCCATTAAAGACAAATAAACGTCTAGTCTGGGAGAAGAATGAAAGTCCCGAGATCGTAAAAACGAGGGGACAGCGATGATGAGAAAGCGAGAGAGGGGCCCCTCGCGGAGCAAAACGAGCAGCGGGACCGTCGCCGCAAAAAAGGAGGATCGCGCCGAAAATCCAAACAAAAAGGAACAGAGAGAGGATGCCGCGAGCCCAGAATGAGACGTAAGCCGATCCGGAACCAGCGAAAAAACAATCGCGGCGGCGGCGAAGAAGACGCAGGGGAGAAGGGACGGCCGTGGAGAAGAAGTAAGACAAAGGAGGGGCGTCGAAAAATGCGAGAGGCCTCGGAGAGATAGGGGGTCCCACGGGACAGCGACTCGAACTCGAAAAGCCACTTAGCGTTCGGGACCCGGTGGCGAGATTAGAGGGACTGCAACGTGAAGGTAGGAGGGAGAGCGGGGCCCGCAGCGCCGTAGGCTATCGGCCCCGGGGAGGTGGGCGAGAGACTGGGCGCTGATAAGAGGGCGGCGCGGCTCGGGCGCGCGCTTTTAGTGCGTCGCGACAGTCGCCCAGACGGCTGTGCCGCTGGTGGTGCCGAGACGACCGGCCGCCACCGAGATTTCGCGCATAAAGCTGCCCGGAGAGCGCCGGGGAAACTGATACGCCGAGGGCGGCGGGAGCGCCCCTGTATCGGGAAAGAATATGAGGAGCGGCGGGAATGCGGTCAGCGCTGTAAACACGCCTGGCTCCAATTGCCCCCGGAACATTTGGCACGCGAGCTTCCCTCGGCTGCTGCTCGTCTCTCGATTAGTAATGATATTCTGTCGCCTTCCGTATATTTTTCTGTACGCGAGTATTCATTTTCTTTGGGCGATGTCAGACGAAATGGCTCGAGTGCATAGAGCGATTAATTATTTTCTTATACCCTCTGGTGTCTTTTATATACCTAAATAGAAAGTTTTAGAGAAGAAAATTTAGTTAAAAATTTGTATAATATAATTAAAGTGATGTGAAAAGTAAAGAGAAGAACTTAAGAACAACAAAGACAAAAATTATTATCGAACCTGCAAGCTACTTGGTATAAAGTTTGTTTGCGCGACCGCTTACAGCCCCAGACGGTTAGCCGGTTTTTTTACTGCTCGTTTAGTATCTGTCGTGCAAACCGACTTTGGCTGTACAATGTTTCATTTTGTATACCATCTTCGTCGAGACGTTTATCTGTATTTACTTTTAACCATCTGCTCGCATTATTTTCTTACTTTATTATACAAGGCCAAACATAAATCACAACGTATTATTAAAAGCCGGTACAGACAATCTCACGAAGAACTCTAACCATTAAAAATTGAATAAAAGATAATTAAGACATTTTGAAACAGTAAATGAAAACGTCCTTTCCTCGGACTTATCAAAACTAAAAGCCTTTCCCAACATTAGTCAACAGGAAAATTTACCAACGGATCCTTACGGTTATCAATAACAAATAACCGGCGATATCGGTGCACAGTCGCCAGAGACACTCGCATTGAATTGGAAAGTACGAGCGGGACAAAAAGTAAGGGTGGGAGAGAATGGAGCGTACAAAAAAAGGAGAGGGAGAAAAATAGACGCACTGTGCTCGAGCGGAGAATTGATTTCTTGGCACGGCATCGAGTGGAAGATAAAGAAGGGTGGGGACGACGACGACGGGGCTCGAGGCGAAAAACCGTTATCGAGGCGCCTCTAAACAAATATGAGCTACTTTGGGATGAAATTTGTTTGCTCGCCCGCCGCGCGCGGTACGAGTACCCCAGCTGGCGCCTCGGCGCGTCGCGCGACCGACCGACCCTATCTCTCGCCGCGGCGGCGGCAGCGGTGCGCGCGTATAAACCGATTTCGGGCTTTACGGGCGAAAGTCTCGCACTCCTGTTTATTGGTATTTACTTTTTGTCGCCGCAGCTGTGCAAGGCGGTCCTTTTTTTTTACTTTGAAATTCTTCGGGGATTAACATCGCAGAGGATACGAGTGGATAAAAAGCGTGTTTACGACGACTGGTGCGATAACATTGCTGGTGTGTTTGCGAAGACGTTTCTTTTGGAAGTGTTATTTGTTAAAAGAAATTTTAACGGCGCTATCAAATCGCGATATTAAAGTCGATATAATTTTATTTAAGGTCGGATAAAAAATTTAAATCTAGAAACATCAACAAAATTGAATGGAGATTTTGCGATTCATTTTCTTTTTATAGTTTTTGTTGAAATTAAATTTTAAACTCAAGTTATGGCTTTATTTTATCCACAACAAAAATGGAACATCGCTAATTCTATTACACCGCCACGTACCTTTTCTGCCACGAAAACACGGCGCGTTTAACCAATCAAAGGCATTCGAGTCACGTCGATCGCACAAAAATCGTCGGCCCACCAAAATCGCGGCTCACCGCCACTTAAAAAATTCCCTCGCGGTTCATGCTCTTTCCTCGCGTAAAAACAAAGAGCCCGCAATTAAAGCGGAACAATCCTCGTCGCGCTTAATCGTCGTGAAGCCGCTAATTAGAAGCGGCGAGCAAAAAGCGCCCTCGACGTGGTTCCTCCTCGCGGTGCACCGCGGCTAATTAAACGGGAAGCGCGCGACGGCGTAGCATCCCTCTAATCGCGCGTAAGTTTCTTCTGCCCTTTCGCCGCCTGCGACCGAGTGATTAGCGCCTCGCATCGGCGAATTTTTATCGCGCGCTTCGGGGAATTCGCGTTTATTAAACGCCGCGCCGGCGGCGTGCGACGTGCGCGGCTTATCGCGCGCGGCTCGCGGTTTTCTCTCTTCCCTTCTTTATTTTTTAGCGAGCGCGCCGCTCCAATTTACTCAAATGACTTGGCACTCGCGTCGTTAAGTGGAAGTGCCCGCGGTGCGTGCAGCGACGGTGGTTTTGCTCATTTTTTCGAGACAGATTATTGAGCGCCGGGAAAGGGGGGACGAATAGACGACGAACGATTGCAACTTGCTGGCTTAGCGATTTTTATGTTGTATTTCTCTATTATATTGATTCTGTACAAATTAAAGGTTTTTTATTTAAGGTCTAATTTTTTTTATTATTTCAGAAATTTATTTTATACGAGAATCAATACAATCACACATGAAGTGTAGATGGGATGGATGCTGATGACATCGTGTTATTTACTATTACCTTAATAGACAAATTGGTATTTACCATTTTAATCGCTAATTTCTCACGGTACGGAAGTTTTACGATAATTTCATGAAACGTATTAGGAAATAAAATGAGTACAATTTTAGAATTCATCACCAATTCTAGAATAAGGAAATTACAATATTTTTGATGACCCTAAATACCGGTTCCATATGCTAATCAGATTAATTAACATAAAGCAAGTGCCAATAATGTGAAAAATTTTATTCAATAGCTCTTAAATAAACATTATCAGACAGAAAAACGCATAATTGTTCTATTCAAAACATAATAATCCCTCAAACGTCCCGTGATTAGATTCAAACAGAAATTAAAATTCCCTCGGCATAAAAAAAGCTCGTCGACGTGGATTTATTATTTTCGGCCGGCGAGAACCCCGTACACCGTGAAAGCTAGCAGCCTGATTACACAAAAAAAGAAAACAAGATTCTTAGCGAGCGTTTACGGGTCGCGCGCGAGGCTAAACCTGTCGCCGATCTAACGAGAGACGCACCGCGTGCACGAAATCAACAGTCTCGTCCTCTCTACCCGCAACCGGCAGAATGCGATAAATTATGCTAATTGAAATGCCGGCGAAAACGAGCCGATTGACGAGCGAGATACCGGTATTCGGGCGCGCATGGACGTCGATGCCCCGCTAAGCATATTAGCATAATGTTGCGCAAATCGCGCGAGCTGTTTTAAGCTCGGTTCTTTAAGAGCCTGGAAAAAGCTTACTGGAGTTGCGAGATGGTTTATTGCGGGAGGCTGTTTGTGCGAAATTGAGTGAAATCTCGAAGCGAATTTGTTTATTATGGTATAATTTTATAGAACTTGTTTTGCCGGGATGAAGTAATCCAATTTAGTATTTTATGGAATTAATAAAAATATTTGGAATGACGTTATTGAGAAAATTGATTTTAAATTATTCTTATATGAATATCCTATCTTTTTAATGGTTTTTAATAAAGCGTTTTCTCAGCAGAAAACAAAAATAGAGCTCGAGATACTGCACCACTGATTTTATAGAAAAAAAAATCATGACGCATTTAAGCCAGTCGTAACGAAGAAAAACTGATTTTATTTATGAGTCTCTGTCAGTCATTTGTCTTCCACTATAAGTATTACCGTAGACTTGCGATTTCTGCGAATCTAAAAGAAATCGCCGCTTCCTCTACATATTATCTTTCGTATATAAAGTGACGCACGCATGTGTGCTAGTTCTAGCTCGAATGATTCTTTACGAGCTATTTTTACGCTGCTTCGCTAAAAAAGTAAATCACAAATTTAAAACAAAATTATAAATGAAATGTTTGATTGTAAAGAAAAACATAAACAGCTTCGAAGAAGAAACAATGTAATGTAGCTCCCACGAAACTGTAATTGTTTTGAAAATAATAATTTATTTACTTCCGCTTGAATAAACTATTTATAAAAATTATTGAATCATTTTAATAAAATTTGTTTCTTTTTCAGCGTAAATTTGTAAAATTAACACGTCATAGTTAAAAATTTATATTTTTTAGAATTCTAGTCCATTTACAATATTCCTATATCTTTTAAATAAAATTGATTTGACGTTTTTAAGGTACATGAAAATGTTCGTAAGAGAAAAGAGTATAGTAGGACATGCACAATTCGCAGCCTGGAAGAGTTCATACCTGGTGACGACGTAGCAGGCTGCAAAAACGGAGATCAGCGCAGCGATAGCAATGAGAAGTGCAGCTACGTGTAATGGATGTACATTCTGCTTGTTGCTGCTACCGTTGCCGACGATATTCGGATTTGTGCGTGTATAGTCTTCTTTGCCGGCAGCAATCTGTAGTTCCGTCGCAGGGTCATGATTTAAAGAGCTGCCGTTCGACGATCGGCCTGATGAAGGCTCAAAATCTTCATCGGCAGCGTTGCAGTAGTCCCTGTCGTCGCAGCAAATCAATCGTGGCCAAGCTGCACGTCCTGATAGCTCCGGGAAACTCGTTCCATCTTCATCTCCTAAGCGCCAGGATTTATCGCACAGCAAAGGTGGCACGCCTCTGTAAAGACAATTCGACTTTAGTATGGTTGCTAATTGCTAATGGTAAAGTTTTTTTTTCTTTTTTAAATTCTTTTAGTTTTTTTCAGTAAAGCTTTAATATTTGTTCATAAATTAAATTGTTCGAACCGTGAATGCAATTTTACTTCATTTTACTTATAGAAAATGTATTGAAATTAATATTTTAATAAAATATTAAATAAAATTTAACGATTTTATAAGACAGTCTTTAATTAAATTGTTTAACAGATTCATATGCAAATCCTTTCGCTTTAATATATACAAAACAGTACGCTTAGTATAAATCAACGAGTGAACTTCGTGCTACAAATGTGAAAAAACCGAAACGAACGTCTCAAGCTAACGAAGTTAACGAAGTCCGAGCTCGAATCGCGTGTCGGTATACAGTCGGACGTTAAAGGCGTAAAAGAAGAAGACGAAGTACCGAGGCTGAAGCTTAAACGAAGCTCGGAGGCTGCTGTGAAATCAAAGTACTTATAGTGAGACGTCGCTGCCGCGAAGACAGAAAGCTGGCCGTCGAAGGAAACGCGAGTTTGTTTTCGCGCATAACTCGAGTCTGTCACGCGTGAGACGAGGGGAAAAATGTTAATCGAGTTCCTCGAGTATTTTATTCAATTAACCAGAAATCTCCACTCGGTTTATCTTATTATTTTACTGGTTTTTAAATAAAATGCGACGTGGACGATAACCCGTTTGAGAAATAAAAATCCCGAGATACAAGAGTCGATTTTTCTTTTACTTTTTATCATAATCAATTCATTTGAATTTTATATATATTTTAATTCTACTTTAGATGTATTAAGTCGCGCGAATGTGCTCAGCTGTTCGAACGAGCGCGTATGCAAATTCATTGGGATTCGATGACGGCATACAAATATAGCGAATATCAATTAAAAACAATGATCTATAATTCCGAAGAGATTTCGCGGAACTTGCATGAACCGTTACGCGGAAAGTCTCCTGTCAAAGATTAATCGTGTGCAGTAGACGTTGCAGTCTCGCATTGACGAGACCTATCAAACTCATGACAAAAAGAGATTCGAGTTGATAAAGTTCATGAACTCATGGAGCCGTGCAATTGAAGCGCTATACAATAAATATAATACAACAAGTATTTATAAATAAACGTACATACAATTTTTATTCAGCAGCGTGCATATGCTTTTTATACCGACTAAGCGAATTACAGTAAATTTAGTTAGGATTTAAAATAATTTCATTAAGCATTAGTAAATTATTGATAAGCGGTTAGAAGGCAGCTAGTGATAATTGCCGACACTTAAAAACTCTCGCCAATTTAACTTTACGATGTTTTGCGATGATAAACAAATTAAATCCCCGTATTAACCGCAGTTACGACATTGCAAATAGAGAAAAAAAACTTTGGTTAAATATTTAGATTGAAACTTCCGAGAGGCACGTGATTTCCACTTTTATAAGCGAGATTTTATTTCCGTTTCGTAATACCCCCGTAAGGTAAAAAAGGAGCCGCGGTCGTGTGTGAAGATTTTTTACCGCTATGTTCCAAACAAAATTTATCTATCAAAAACACGTTTTCATACTTACATAGTCACGAATTTTAAGCACTTTAATTAAAATTTAATAAAGAAATTATTTAAATATTGATAAATTCTTGATTTCTTTAGACATTTACACTTTGATAATCAATTTCCATTAGTAATTAAAATTTGTATGTGAACGATATGAATCTCCGCGTGCAACAATCAAATATCAATGCATAAACAAAGGATCGCTCACCAAAGTGTAAACGAAATAATTGTATTAAAATTCACTTTTTTTGTCAATTATTGTAATAAAAACTAGCTTTTGTAACGTTACTTACGTAATTCGAAGAAATATGAAACCTTTCAATATGGCGTGACGCTATTCACAAAGCAAAATTCAACCTAACCTATAAAAGCGATGATGAACTCTCCCACACATTTCATCTCCACCAAACATTCCACAACAAACAGAAAATAGAATTAGTTCATTTATTCAATGAATAATTAGTCCATCTAAACATGAAGCTTGTAAAGTAACGAAAAAGAAGAAAATGGCGCTAGATACGTACTCGGTGCATCCCCGCGTAGTCTGGAAGGATCCCGGTTCAGCCGTTGGGTCCATGCTGTAGATGACTTCGGTGTAGCAGGAATACCTCGTCCTGCAGAGCTTGGCGCCGGTTTCCCTGCAGGCCTTGTTGGTGCACACGCATTTCCTATAAGAACCTTCGAACACGCCAACAAATCACTCGCTGCGTCGCCTACGTGTGCCTCCAGGCGCATTCCGCGATGATGTGCACTTAGCCGCGCGCGGCAACTCGCGCCCTTTCCCTCCCCCCCTCTTCCGAGTTCCGGCTAATTGCGCGCGTGCCGCGCGCGGGAAGACACCGGAAAGCGGAAACCGCGGACTTTTGACAGGTAGTGATTTCAATTAGGTTTTTGCATTGACTTTTTTAACGGAATGTGCACTGGATAGATTGAGTGCAATTGAAGGCTTAATTTACTAAATACTTGTTTATTAAATAACGTTTGAGTATGTTAATGTATTAATTTTTACTTCCGACTGATTAATAATTCGGTGATATCCGATGTGAAGTTTGCTGCGCTGTGATTAGCTACAATTGCTAATTTACCGGATGTCACTAAATTAATTTGTACGAATTATTTTTAACAAAGTAATTAATATATTAATTGCAATTTATTCAGATTTATATTTATTTTTATTATGAAAATAACTTGGCAATAGAAATATATGATATAAGTACAGTATGACAGATTAAAAGTTTTAAATACTATATTTTGACAGTCACAATTAATTATATATTTATCGTTATTTGACAGGTCAAATGACTAATTAAAAAGTGTTTGAAAAGAATGTTAAACATCAAATAAAAGTTTTCTAAACAAATCAGGCCATATGCACCCGTATTAGAAATCATTCGCTCAACGATTAATATGTATATATACACTATGAATAGTAAAGCTCACCTAAAGCTTCGGCGCCAAAAACAAGCAGCACGCAAATAAATGCCGCAGCGAGCGTTTTCGTGCCCTGCGATTGATTCATGCTTCACAGCGAGAAGAACACGGAAAGCGAGCGTAAAAAAAAATTCCACAGGATAAAAAAATCACGTCCGTTCACCAAAAACGCATCGAACGACGAAAAAAAAAATCGCGCGAAACAGCGGGGGACACGATCAGGGACGAGCGCGAGCGGCTTATCAGCCGCGAGAACTTTTCGGAAATGCCGAAATCTTCGACGGGAATCACGTTTCCCCCGGTGGTTATTCTACTAATTTTAGTTCCTCCCACCGCGGTGAGCAGCGTGTTTTTCCTCTTTCTCACTGCCCGCGCGCGCGATCTCGCGCCGCCGGATTGTCTCCTCTCGATCGCGCGCCTCCTCTCCGGACCCCGCGCGCACCTTCCAGTTATTTTGCCGCCGCGGCGAAATCTATTTTAATTCCGTCACCGGCCATCGGCTTGGCCAATGCGCGCTTGAGGCTGCGGGGAGAGAAAAAAAAGAAATATATTGCGAGGCCCCCCCGAGGCCGCGGGAAGGGGATTACGCAGGCGCCTCGAGCGAGGAGATAAGCGCGCGATTCCTTGCCGAAACGAAAGTTTCTCGATGAAAAATTTATTCGCTTTGCAAATGATTCATGTCAATTCATTATTTTTATTAAGCGATCTTTAATAGCTGACAATCGATCGCGGGGATTGAAATTTGAAAAATTGATGTAACTTGTATAGGGAGGCTTTAAAAGTGCGCAAAGGATAATGAGGACAGTGGAAGGGTGTTACTTAACTTGTTTCCTCGCGGTGACATCATTTTTAAACAAACCGGGTTATAAAACATGCTAACTCTCCGCGCCGATGAGCCATTCAGAAAAACATTCGAAAAAAAGATATCATCTATGGAAATGAAAAAATTACTTTGCAAAACAAGTGATACGATATATGGTCTGAATACATTTAGATAAATTTGCGTTGCAAAAAGCAACACTTTAATATTGTTCAGTCGTAATTCAGGTGAAAGTGGAGGAAAAAATAACAAATAAATAAATTTGATTCCGAAATAAGTACGTAGGCGCGTTTTAGATACAAAAAAACACATTTTTTATATATAACATTCTGACGCGTATTTGATTAAATATACCTACTTCGAAGTTGACGATAATAATGAAAATACCTAGCGAAAAAAAAGAGCGACATGTATATCGGTGGCAAAGTAACGATATTTTAACGTATGATTGCGGTCAGATATAACATTTATTGGAGCTGTGTGCCGGCGTGGCCCGAAGCGACGCTGCGCGCCGTTCGTTCGGCTGAGTATTTTCAACGCCGGGAGCGCCGGCTTTTTTACGAGCAAACGTCACCGGCGTCGCTCTTAAAGTTCTCCAATTTATTGGAAGAAGCAAGGCACGAGCGAGGATCACCTCAAGGATTCTCTTTCTTTGTTGTGTTTTTAAACTTTGAATATGACGTCGAATTTTTTTCATCGGCGGTATACATTTGACGCCGCTGCGCGGCAATTTAATTTTTACTGCGGTGAAATTTTTATTTAAGAAAAAAAATAATAAAAAAGAGAGAAGGTCAGCCGACAGGATAACTTATTTGCGAAAAACAAACAAGCTTCTATATCGGTCGGTCAGAATTTTGGCACGCACCTCATTAAAAGCTGATTCGCTGAGATTTCTTTAAGGTATGCGATTTTTTCTTTTTGTCCAGGAAAAGAGACGCATTACACGTGTCTGATAAAATAACAGAAAAATAGACGTGCGCACGGCGTATCGGAAAAGACAAATTGCGGTCGCGCGCCTGAGCGACGGAGATGCCGATCTCGCACGCGCGAAAACATTTCAATGCGTTCAGGCTTAATCGAAACGTCAGTGCGCGACACTTCACGCTCCCGTTATTAATTAATGCGCTGCTTCGGGACGAATGAGTGTTGCAATTGCAGCCTTCTGCCTCCAGTTCTGCAATTCCTTCCGCTATTTTATTTTTCCTTTTGGTTCCGTTGCTTCGATTTAATTCGTCTAGGTTTTTACTTTACTGATATACTTTAGTGTAATGTGAAGGCCTGCAGCTAAAAGCATTCTTTATGGTGGATGTAACTAGAAGGGTATCTAGCCCTATGAATATTTTTTTATATAATAAAAATCTGCAAACTCAAATACAACAAATTTGTTTTCGTTTTGCGAATGTATAATTATATATAATGTTATACGTAACGGATACATATCTTAACTGCACAAGTTACATAAATAATGTTACAAAATGAAAATACTAAAACGATATCACCAAATCGCCATGTAATTGCTCATCGAGCAGACAATCAGAAAAAAAGCTCCTTGCGACCTGATTAATTCCACGAATTTTACGAAAACCAGTGCGGTACTATCAACGAAAAAAGAGAAAGAAGGGAGAGTTTGAACAAGACCCGGGGCAATTAAAACTGGCTTACGTTTAGTGCGCGACGCGCGCAAAAACCGCCTTTATCGGCCTAATTACGCGATCCATCGAGTGGCGCGCTCACTCGGAGCTGCACCATCGCTTTATCCGAGCTCCCTCGGCCTCTTTCCGGCCTCCTTCCACATTCGTTATGCTCGCGTACAAAGTGCATCGAGTCGCAACGTAGGCCTCCCGCGAACCGCAGGGAGAAAATGACAGTCATTTTTCCTGCGGATTGCCGCGTGTGTTTGAAGTACTCTTCGAAGTACTGCGAGGAACCTTTTTTCGCAATTAACAGGAGTGACGAGCGAATTCAGCTTGGTTGCACACCTTGTGGGAAAAGCGTCTTTGTCACGATGCAAATTAATTCGATCGAAAGTACATCGTCAAAGGAAGTCGAGTTAATGGATCTAGAAAAAGTGACTAAATTAAGTTTGTGAACAATTAAAGTAATAGTACAATAAACGTTCCACGTACAAACATTTTAATACAGTATTGTTGTATAAATTAGTTTAACACTGGAAACATCGCTTTTTATTACTTTTTGTTTATTCAAAGGAATTTTACTGATACAAAGATAAGATCATCAATAAGTAAGCCAAATAATACATTATTGCTTTGCATATGTAAACCTTATCCTAGTTTTAATTAATTTAAATTCCAACTTTCATTACTATATTAAGAATGAAGACAAATTTAACTTACTAGAATTTTGTATTCTTTAAAAAAATGCTATAAATTAAGTGCAGTCATATTTAATCAAGTTACTTAAACAGGTTTTTTTCATATCCAACGTTCAACACTTGTTAAAAATATGTAAGTGCTCTTTAATTCACTTCCAACGAATACAAAATCACGCACAAATGACGCATCGCGTGGCAAAAAAGTCGAAAAAGCATTTTACAGAAAAAATAATTCGCTCAATAATTCAGCGCGAATATACATACGTACTTGTATAAGGCACAGCGTGACTCACGAGGGATGAAATCACTCGCGCGCTTATCTTTTCTGTCTATGGCGCTAACGATATCATTGCATCGCCCTTAAATTTTTAGATCTTTCAAAATACATATGACAATACACCTGTTCTACATTTTACTACTCTGCAATCACTATAAATAACCGTTTAAGTTAATTTAATATAATTATTCTCATAAATCGGCTTTTATAAAAAATCTTATACATAGCGTACACTACTGTTATCATAGTTTGCTTAGCCGATAACAAAAACAATTTCACAAGTGACCTACTGCAATTCTTACAATCCACAATGAAAGCGGCAATACACGTAAATAAAAATCATCGATACAACCTTCATAAACTTTTTTTCGTATGAATTTTTCAAGAGTATGTCAAAGTTGTACACGTGCCGGTCTAAAAATAGAAAAACGAGGTAGAACGTACGACGATACAGAGAAATTCGATTCGCAAAAAAATCGAACGGTAGATAAACGGATAAGGGTGTACAGCGAAGCGGCCGGTGTATTTAAGCGTTCGGTGCCTGCTCGCGGATAAAGGTCGCATCGAGATAAGCGTCGGGCGGTAAACGCGCTATAGCCCCTTCCCCGGGCATTTCCATCCCGCGGCTTCTGCGGCCGCCTGCCCACCTTTAATTAACTCCCCGTCGTCTCTCTGTCTTCGCTTATCTTTTTTCGCCACGTCCGCCCCTTTGTGCTCGCTACACGTCCGGGGAATGTTATAAAGAAATTTTTAATCAATTTACCGGATGTTTTCTTTTACCTCGCCAGCTGATTGTACGTAATTAGCGGAGGTATTAGTTTAGAGCTCCGTTCGATTTTCACAAAGTTTTTTCTTTTCGTACTTCATGTTTTCACGTGATGTATTATTATTACAGTAGATTATTTTTTCTATTCGTTGTCAAAAAAATATACGATGAAAGTAACATTTTTGTTTAAACGTTTAAAGAACGAACAATAAAATTTTAATTTTACTTCGGTACGTTTGTTTGCTAATGACGTTTTACTTGATAAAAAAGCAAACCGCAATAAAATACAGTGCGCCGGGAGGTCAAGAAGAAGAATGTTCCTCATTTTCGAGCGCGCAACTTATTTTCTTTCTTTACGCTCGGTCCATTGTTCAAGGGCGAAAGTCCCTTTCCTCCCGTGGAAGCTCGACGCGGCGAAAGGTTCGCCAGGCATTCGCGACAGGTTCCCCGGCGTGTCCTCTTAATTGTTGATGGGAGTTACGCCCATTCTACAGCGAGCTCCCTCCTCTTGGTCTTCATTCCGAGTCTTTTTTACCGCTGTCTTTTGAACTCTCTCGTCCCCTGCGTGTCTCGCGGTTATTTACTTTCCGATCGTTTCAGCTACTACGCAACGATAAAAACTACCGGCGCTCAATTAAAGGTAAATAATGTCCGTTGTCAAGCAAATTATTTTAGAATCTTTCGTGATTTTTAAATTAGCAACGGATATGAAACATCCGAGCTAATGCTTTGTGCACGTTTATTAATTTGTTTTTCATTTAAAATGTTGCAATCTATAGTGCTCTTTTTTAATTTCTACTTTAAGTTAGTTTGTACTTTTTATCTTGGAATCTTTTTGTTAAGAAAAATATGTAGACCCAATGCACTGAATGAATATGAATTTTTGGAAGTTTAACATTTTTCAAAGTCATTTGATTTGTTGTACAAATTTTTTCAATTTTTTCTTAACTCTGTTTCTGCGAACAATTTTCCCAAAATCATTTATGCAAACAGCATCGGGCTTCAAGCTGAGCAAAATTGCTTGGAACTCTCATACTATGGCTCACAATGGAGATAGGTCATTTATTTACAAACGCGCGCGCATAAACTGAGAAGTACATAATTGAGCAGCAGCCCACCTCACCATCCTGCGAAATAAGAATCAACATTCGACAGGAGATGGTTAGCGATTCTACAAAAAAATACGCAAACTATTAAAATAAATTCCAAGCAACTAAATATAATTGAAAACGAACTGAAAACGTAGGATAATCGTAAAAACCTGTGCACGCCCTTCTCATTCTTAAAATTGCGGTCTTTAACAAATCAAACCAAACTCGTTAAAATAATGCAATACGAAGTTTCCCAATCGAGCGGTCGCATAACGACGCGTAACAATCCAAAATGTCATTGCCTCGTCGGCCGAAGAATCCGCCGCTGGCGCGCGCAATCTCTCTCGCCGCGGCGCGGCTCGTTTTGCTCGTGCCTCGTCCTCTTCCCCCTGCGGACGCGGGGTTCGAAGACGGAGGAAGAAGAAGACGGAGTGGACGCTGATGAGAAAAGCCGGAGGGCCGCCGAAGTGAAAGACGCGCGCTCGCGCGGCTTTCCCGTAATCACAGGCCCCGCCGAGTTAACGACCAAGGGGCCCCCGCTTGTTTGCACTGCGTGTAGCGCCGTCCTCGGCGCATTGTGTTGTTGCCGGCCGCCGTGATGGGCTCCTTCGCAGTTTGCGGAATATTGCGAGCGTCGCCCGCGTGCTCCGGCTCGCCAGGGTCGTGAAAGTCGCCGTGGCCGTAGCAGCATCATGCGACGATCGGCGCTGGAAATCGCCAAAAATTACACGTTAGGCATGGCTTTTGTTTGCTGAAAGCGAAGTGCGCGTCTTCGTGCGCGAAACCATGAACTTACTGAAGATATTCTTGTTTGCACTGTAAACTTCAAATTGGATAATAGGCGAGTAAAAGAAAATTAGTTCGTGTGCGTTTTTAGACGTACGTTTTTTTTTAAGAAAAGAAAAAAGGAAAAGAAAAAATTATGAAGTTCGAAATAAAATAAGAACTATCTTCTTATTTTTCTTAAATATTTTATAGAGCACGTCCACTCAAAATAATAAAAAAAAAATATGTAATTCTTAAGCCTATTTGCAGGATATTTGTATTTTTTATTTGGAGCAATTTCCATCAATATCCATTTAAATCAATCGATCCATTTTGGAGCACTTTCATCAATATCTTAGTTCAGTATTTCAAGTAAGTACAAAACAACCAATTATCCTCTTGAAATATCAATTAAAACAATTTGCACGAGAAAAGAGTCGAGTGCACCGTAAATAAGATATATTAAACGACACTGAGTGTACACTCGGAGTTCGCCTATACATTGCGCGTTGACAATCATTCGAAGGCGCGTGTAAACTTACTTAAGTGAGTGCAGCTTGGCTGTGGGGCGATGAGCATAATTTTCCTGTGCATCGGCAGTGCAGCAGAAGTTGGTATTATGTTTATGGAAATCTCGTTCCTGTTGGCTGGTGGCTCGACGTTCTGCCTGCGACTGCCGGGCCTCGACGAGCTCCGATTATTCCGCCCACCATACCCGATGGCCTGTAGATTCTGTTTGCAGTTGGTCACGACGTAGGTTCCCAACTGTGAACAATTTTTTTTGTTATAGGCTTAGATTATCCTCTTTATGCTTTATTGAATAAACTTTATTCAACAGACTTTAACTTCGTTCGTTAAATAGCGAATGGTACTTTTCTTACAAAGGTAGGTGCCATTTGTTTAATAAACAAATAATTACAAATTTCAATAGTTACGAACTTTTGAGTGTATAATGCTTGATTTTGATTGCTTTAATTGCTTGGTAATTAACTTACAGTCTGGACTTACGCTTTTATTTGCGGTGTTGAATAAATTTTCACTTAAAGAAGCACATTTCATTGCAATTATAAATAAAAATAAATAAATAAACAAAAAAGGTAACTGCAAAAAAATATATTATTATAAATAGTATAATGATTCATTCCATTAATTATTTAATTATTTAAATGACCATATTTGGGGGCATTTACGAATGTCCTACATTGTGAGCGACACATTCAATCAAATTAAACGCTTTATTCTCAGCAGGTTGCGAAAAGGAGGTATAATTATCTTTCAATATTTATTTTTGTCGCGCTGCCACCATCGGTAGCGAAATATTTTATGAAAGTAAAAGCATACCTGTAGTAAGGCAAGTGGTAGGTAAGATCAATATTCGGTTCACTTTACTGATAGTTTATACGTCACGAGGGAAATTATTTGATTGTTTTAAGACTTTATATGTATACGCAGTTACAGAAATCAATTAACCAATTTCATTTATCAGTCCGCAATTTACTTAATGACTACCTCATAATATGTACTAATGCATTCGTACACATTTAGACTCTCATTTGGTATTGAGAGAATTGTCTAGTGGAAACAAAAAGCAGATTTTAATAAAAATTGAATTAAAAACATTAACAAAAATAATATAAAAAAAATAAACTTAAATTGTAGTATTAGTATTTCTTGGGTTACAATTGGTCGAGTAGCTGTTTTTATTTATTTATTTTTTTGTTCATTCTTATTTTGTAGTGATTTACAAAAAGAAATACTGCGTGAGTCAGATCTAATGTTGAAAAAATTACTACATCTTCTCGTACGTTATTAAATAATTTATAATTAACCAGTTTTGACGATTAATAATTAATAATTACAAAAGTGTCCTATACTTAACAATTTAAACCGTAAGCAAAATTTAAAATGCCCAGATTTTAATTAAAGCTCAACCCACTGATCATCGGGTGATCAAACGAAAGAGATAAAAAAAAGAAAGAAATCTGGATAAAGACGGTAAGCGAAAGTCAGCGGACTCACCGTGGAGAGGACGATGATGATGAGGAGCGCGACCCCGAGCCAGAAGTACCAGGCCTCCCAGAAGTGCTTGGGCGGCCTGCGCTGTATGACGAAGCAGCACTGCGGGTTGCAGCAGCAGTAGAAGCAGTACTTGTCGGGGGCGCAGGGGAAGGGCTTGCTCACCGAGTCCCCGTCGTCGCCGCTCTTCGTCGAGTTGTCGCACTCGTACGACAGCCGCGCCATACTCCCGCCAGCATCACTCCGGGCGCCGATCGCCGATCGCACCGCAACTTTTCACCCTGCAACCACAACTCTATCAGCGACCAACTCTTAAAATTACATCGATTTTTCCGTCGCTTCTTTTTTCCTGTCGTCGCTACTCCTTTTTGTTTGGAGTTCGAAATTTAATTAGAAACATTAATCTTTCTTCATTGTTAATTTAATGCGAATCGAACTGTGGTTAGTACACATTGTCGTTTTATCGTGATTCTCGTTTAATGTTATATTCATTATTTGGTTTAATCGGAGAAATCGATCTTCAATGAAAAGGATTGCAAATACGAGTGCATGATTAATGACTACGTAATAGCTGCAGCGTTTTTATAAACATTATCATATAAATTTCTATGTCAATATAAAATTTTATGAGTGTAATACTAGGAATTGTATTTTAACTATTAATACACACAGTTATTACCGATTCCTTTACAAAAAGACCGATTTAAACTATAATAAATTTGCACAGAATTCGCTTTAAATACGTACACAATACAAACTCCAACCACTTTATAGACATCGCATTGAACTTTTGAAGAAAAAAAAAAAAACTGCGCTCGCTACTTCGTGATCCCTTCCACCACAGTCGGGCACCAATTGAACTTCGCAATTTACTCACACTCGAGCCGTACAAACGAGAAATCGTCGCAAAATTTCGAAACAGCTATCCGCGTATTTTTTCTCGTCGGGTCCGCGCGCGGGACCAGCCGTTTTTTTTCCGAGCGCGAAGGACGAGCTCGCGGTCGAGCCGTCGGCGCAACTGGAGCGGCTCGCGCTATAATGGACACGCTATCGCCGCACGCTCGCGAAATAATCAATATGCCTAGGCATTTCAGCTTTGTCGCCGCTCGGCCCGGCCGCGAAGATCGATATTCAGCAGGACGCGGCTGACCGCGGCCGGCCGCCGGACTTGGCGCCTTCGAGCGCGCGACCAGCTCTACAGTGCGAGCAGGTGCGAGCCGCCGCGGGCGCGCATAGCGATTCGGCCCGCGGGCGCTATAGGCTACCGGCCAAGGGTGTGACTTAGAACGCGGACGAGTAATTGCGAGGGACGTACGCCGACGGAATGACTAATGAGATCTCGGCGCATCGATTTTTTTCGCTAATTACGCATTACAATAAGCGGATTATACAAAGGATTTTTGACAGGTGGAACAGATTGATTATCATGATTTTCATTTGTGCAGTATTGCTATTTTTATCGAATAATTCGGTTACGATCTCTAATTACAAATTCGTTAAAATCTTATAAGCCCTTTTGCATATTTATACTCTTACATTATCAAAATTCTTTCCAAATAAAGTACATATCAATAGTTAGAATGCATAAGAGATCATTTTCACTGAAAAAAATTAAAACATTAAACCTCTTGTTTTTTACTCGGAAAACGATCGCACGAAAATCTGAAAACTCAAAGTTATCGTTAACACGAAATATTAGTCATGCTCTTTTGCCTGGAAACTTCAGATTTACAGTTTGTACCATATTATAGCTCAATACAATCAGCATCGTCGAATCGAACAAAATAAGTGTGAAGAAAAGAACTTAAAGATTAAGAAAGTTAACTTTTACTTATTAGATTCTTCGGATAATAAACGCAATATAAAAGAAGCTATAATTCAATCGATTCAATGTCATGCGCATTGATCGCGTAGTTAGAAAAAGAACATCTAGAAAAATAAACCTAGATAAATAAACCTAGATACTTAAGGATGTTAGATGAATTACAATATTAGAAAAGGTCATAGCTCACTAAATATTTCCTTCCTCCTCCTTATGTTAGAAATTTTGAATAAATATATTCTATTTTTTACTTGGATGTACATTATACTTTATGGAACAACTTAATGAATAGAATTATTTCTTATATCTTTAGTTTACGTTATAATTAAATAAATTTACAGATTAATTAAATTTCAATTAATTTATATTTAAGAAAGTACCTATGAATAGATATTTAGTAATTATTATAAAATAATACAAATGACATGTAATATGTATCAATACGAAATCTATTATCTTCAATTGTTATCAGTAATCATTTCGAACGACAGACACAACAAATGCGCCTCAGTCTTGATGCGACAGTTTTCCAGAAAACGATACAGTTCATCTGCTAGGACTTTTGATAAAAACACCAAATTGTGCATTATGCGAATAATGTATCCGCATTTTATCCCTGTATGTACAATGCGCACAAAGTATTCGTTGTTAGCTTATTGGAATTGTGATCCGTCATGCGGCGGCGGAGGTGGTGGTGGCCCTCTCGGAGGGAAAGGAGGAGGCGGATGGGGTTGCCTCCACTGAGCTGGTGGTGCTCTTGGCAATGGCGGTTGGAATTGCGCGAATTGGGGCGCTCCTGTAGGCGGAGGCGGTGGCGGGAACGGTGTTTGTTGCCCGCCGACTCCCCATTGGGGAGGTCCGACCATCCGGTTGGACTGATGATTCTGCTGGTTGGGCATTGGTGGCAGTGGAGGTGGCATGCCCGGTGGTAGTGGCGGATGTGAAGGCATATTTGGCATCGGCGGTAGCGGTGGTGGCGGTATAGAGCCTGGGAATCCAGTTGGTGGCGGTGGTACTGGTGGAGGTGGGGGATGACCCATAGGCGGTACAGGAGCAGTTGGTGGTGGCGGTGGCGGCATCACCATGCCGTGCATCATATGATGAGGATGCGTCGGTGGCATGCCCACATTCGGCATGGACGTTGGGATCATTGGTGGAGCGTCTGCAAAGAGTTGGTGAGGCCGGTCCGCTTGACTAAGTGGATTTTGAGCGGCCAGAAGACGCTCTGCTGCACTACCGTGACGCTCGCCTTTAGCATCTCGTTTGAAGGCATAAGATACCGAAATTGGCCTATTACAGAGATACTGTCCATTCATGGCCTCTATACTAGCATCACTAGCATCGAAAGAGGCAAAGTTTATGAAAGCAAAACCTTTTGAATTTCCAGTTTCTGGATCTCTCATAATCTAAAATTTAATTTATAATTAGTATATTTTTATTAAGAAGCAAATATAGATTACCATTTTTTAAATAACAGTAATAACAATAATAATAACAATAATAATTATTAAAGAATTAATACACTTATTTAGTAATAAAGAAATAAGTAAATTCAAAGTTTACCTTTGGTGTCTGAAGAATAACTCCAAAAGCACTGAATGTGTCATATAATAGCTTTTCGTCAACCTCAGGATCTAGATTACCTATAAAAATGTTGGCACCAACATCAAGATTTTTCTGATGGGCACTGGCTTTATTTACTCTGATTGGTTTTCCATATAATTTAATCATGTTCATAATCTTGATTGCGTAGTCCGCATCTTCTTCACCCATAAATTCAACAAATCCATATCCTTGATGCATTTGTGTTACTCTATCCTTTGGCATGTGAACATTAACTAGAAATATTTCAATTTATATAAAAACTTGTCTAATAATAAAAAAAGACCATACAATTTAATCAATAAAAGCTTTCTTACCAACAGGACCGGACTGAACAAACAATTCCCATAATAGGGATTCCGAAACTTTGTCGTCCAAACCTCCAACATAAATAGTAGCATCTAAAAATAAGAATTCCATTAGCTTAAAATTAATTTTATACAATTTATAGAAATCTTATAACTAATTCAATATAATTATTATATATGAGTGAGTATATACACAAATAAAACTTGGTTGTTATCAATTGCAACATTTTTAGGTTATTGCCTACTATTTAGCAATTCATCAAAGGAAAATGTAATTTTATTTTCTTCTGAGAATAGAATATTAATAGTAATTGAGGATTGTTATTTTGTACGAAGTTATAATAACCTTTAAATTTATTAAATTTATAAATTACAGTAAATTCTATCTTGGCGTTATTAACTGACATTTTTAGGTTAGAAATTTTATGTAGCAATTTATCAAAGAAAAACATATTACTATTTTCTAACAAATATAGCACCTTAATGTTAATTATATTCTTGATCATTTTTCTGTAATTTTACAAGATTATATCTTCAAATTCAATAATAATTACCCTGATTGCGTTCCGCAATTGGACCGGCCGCCATCCTTATTGATAGGAGTGGAACAATTCAAGAGAAGGAAAAGTTGCTAATAGCTAAACAGACTAATCCTTAAAAATGAAATAAATTGACACATTAATGAATTACGTTTTAAAAAATATAGAAATGAGAATTTCTTATTTCTTACTGAGTATTTTTCATAAGTTGTAGCTTAGTACTCTACTCTGGACTCATGATGGACTCATCACAAGCCACAGCGTGATTGCGATTTTACGAATTGTGTGAAGCAAGCAGTTTACAGCAACAGCGTCCTCTACATCATTGTGCAACAGTACGTGGCCAACTCCGTGACCGGCTGACCGCAACTGTGCAACACTGCAACTGCATTCTGCATTAATATATTTCCTTTATTAAACAATAATTTGCCATATTTTCAATACAAATTAAAATGAATATTATGTTTCTTCTAAAATTATGATATAATAAATTTTGGATCAATTTTTTCAATAAATAATTCACTTGATAAATAAAACTTGAATTAATTATACATATAAATTTTTTTTCTAGAAATGATACTATAATTTTACTTACTTAAATATTTTTTAATTAAAAAAGGAAGTTTTGAAATGCAAAATATACAATTAATAATACTAGAGTGATGAGTTTTATTTCTTATTAGTTTGGAATCAAAATCTATGACAATTATACAAAATATTTACGATTTACAACTTTCTGAATCAAAATTAATGTACACAGAATCTATAGACGCGTTCACTTTTTACTAATTATAAATTGATTAAATAAGATACAAAAATGTCCACCAAGTTCATTGATACTAAGATGGATTTCCTTAAATTCCATAAAAAAAATACATTAAATACAATTAATGCGAGATGTCGTATATAGTTTTTATGAATTCCTTATTCCAAGTGCCTGTTCGAGTTCTGCTCTCTTTTGCTGTACTTTAGTATAGAAATAACGGCACACTGCTTCCTGTGCCCAAGGTTGATAATAAAATTCTGCTCTGCGCTCTTCTTCAGGATTGCCTACAACATCAGTCATAGTTTTCAGATCTCTTGTCTGTGAAATTATCCACTTGTTGATAAACTGCTGTGGATCTTTCGCAAAGCTTAAGAAAAATTCACGATTAGTTTTCAGTTGGTTGATAGTCTCTACTGTTTCGTGAATTTTATTATCAAGACTTTGAATTTCTTGTTGACTAGCAGTTGAAAGCAAGAAATTGTTCATTTGCGTTTTTAATGTATCATCCACTTCTACATCAATGTCGTAGCAAGCCGTCTGTTTTGTTTCAGTACCTAAAAAAGGAATAATTTTCATTTTATCACGATTGAATTTAATGAAACTAAGTTTTTCTCTTAAATTTATTAATTGTAACTTTTTAAATAACCTTCAACGCTGATCACGTGATTAATGACGATTGGATCTGGAGGATGCAGAAGTGGATTTAGCCGCTGTGGTATTTCAGCAAATTTCATTCTTGGGCATGCAAAGATTTGCTCTAGATACTTGTCACAGTTAATATATTCTCGTTCATGACTGTCTTGAAGTTTGTGAGTCTTTATGTACTGCCAAAGAGCTGATATGATGACAGGTCTTGTTTGAGTATGAACACCTAATAATCGCGCTAATCGAGGATCTAACTTAAACTAAAAAAAAACATTTGTATCAAACATTTTTTTGAAATCGAGAGTTTTAAAAATAAAGATTTCAATTTGTCACCTGCAAAGGTTGGTAGTCTAGAAGTAAAAGAATTGTACATCGAACATTTCTGTCTCCTGGTCTTTTTACTTGAAAACCATCAGTCTCTTGTGTTGATAAAGTGCGATGCCATTCAACTAAATGATTGTCTGGTCCATATAAATCTTTGTCAAGTTCTATCACTAAACTTTTGAAAAACGATGAAAATTTCCTCTTCACCTAAAAGAAATTTTTAATATTAATAAACTATACAAAAATTAGTCATTGGATTTAAAAATCTGTTTACCTTATTAGGATCATTTTTAGTATCTTCTAAAAGTCGTCCTTCTACTCTTAATTCCCATGATGCCACTGATCCCTCTTCAGTTTCTGTAGCTTCCCTAGCTGGATAGAAGGTATTAGAAATGAAAATCCTTAACTTACGCTTTTGTTTCATAGGACGTTTTAGGGCCTCCTGGATATCTAAACGCTTTCTCATTATTGTAGCATCTAATTTCCTTTCAAATGCAAGTAAATCCATGTAAGCTTGTGACTCTGGCACCAAGTCACGCACTTTCTGGGGTAAGATTTTGTCAGCTAACTTTTTCTTCTTTTTGGATGTGGAATGTGAAAAGTCACTGTTCCAAAAATACCTAGATGAGTTTTTACGAAAATAACGGAATTGAAAAATCAAAAGAAATTTTGAAGAATTTTGGTTGTGATGTTGGCCATGATGAGTTTAAACTACCGTTGTTCCAAATTTTATTAACTTAAAGAAAATAAAAAGTTAAACGGAAATTATAAAACCTTATTTTATTATTAAACATAGGTGATTCAATTGTTACTGTTTAATAATAGAATGCATATATTATCCAAATCCAAGTTATCAAAATAAAAATGTAAATGAATGATAAAAAAAAAAATCATTTGTTTTCAATCTTACGGCTTTTGCTGTGACATAGGCAATCTTTGATCAGCACTCCTTTTTCCACCAGGTGGTGTAGACATAGGACCCTGCCTCATATTTGAATATGGTTGATTAGGTCTCATTATTCCTCCAGGACCTGAGCTACCCCCACCCATTTGCGGTGGAGGAGTAAAACCTGTTCTTTGCTGCATCTATAAGAAATAACTTTATTTTACACCTTATAAAAGTATTGAATTTACTCTTTTATAAGTAAATTCGTATGCCATCATTACTGCAAATTTATTAACAACTTACTGGAAAATTTGGTCCAGAATATTGCCTCAAGTTTGGAGGCACTGATGGTGGTGGATATCGTTGTGGAGGAGGACCATTGCTAGCAGCATTCGGCACTGGAAACCTTTGTGCCATTTTGGAGGATGTTTAAGTTGATCTTAAAAAATTCTCATTCAGTCATCTGAAATCACTTTAAAACACCAAACGTTGTTAAATATCAATGCCTGTATGTAGTTTCGTATGTCTTCTAACTGAAGTTCAAAGACGAGCGAAATAGCAAGACAAAAACAAAAACACAGAAGAACGAGTGCATTCGAGACTTACGATTATTTTTTCGCAACTTTTTTAAAGAAAAAAATTAACAAAAAAACATGCAGATCTGATTAACCTACGCTTTCCAACGCTTTGGCGGACGTCTCATTAGAAGCTGCAAAACTCAGGCATGCCAATATTCACAGCCGGGTATAACAAAATGGCGGACCAAAGGTTATTGGAAACACTGGCAGCCGCTTTTGGCGTTCAATTTAAACCTAGCAAACGTGATTGTGAAACATTTTCAAAAGAATTAAGCATGTTTACAAAGTTCGAAGTCGATTTTGAGTAGTAAAAAGCGAATTATGTCAAGTAAAAGTGCATCTAATGTAAGCATCCATTGTACCATTATATTTTAGTTTTCCGCATTATATAATTGCATTTTATCGCTACAAAGGGGGTTTTAGTTAGTTTTTAAATGTTACAAAAAGATTAAATCAATAAAATCATCAAATTAGACGATATCCTATCAGCATTATAAGCAGTCTATATTAAGTCCATTGGGACTCCATCAGCGGGTAGGTAGGCAAGGGAGGTTGCGAGGGGAGGCAGTAAGTCTACGACCGCCGGAGGGATTACATCGCGGCAACATCTCGAGTGGCACAAAGCTTTATTTAATTACTTTAGTAGTGGAAATGTAGTTTAGTATTGTTCTTTAGTTAATGTTTAACTCATTTAATGTGAAAGTAATTAGAGTAGATAAGTATGAATATCCGACTTTTGATGCTCGGCCGTGCCACTCGTCGATTTAAAGGTTCTCAGAGATCGGTATGGATTTTTTTACTAATTAAAAGGAAATTCTGTTAAATCATGACATATATTTACTGATATGCATACTTTAATGTCGATTGGTCGATAAAATATAGTAAATAAAGACCCAGGGTGAGATTAATGGCAAATTATGTAAAAACACGGGTCGGCCACGACTTGTTTGCTTCAAAACGATCATTAATTTGTTTATAACGCAAACTTTATTAACAAAATGCATTTAGTACATTCAAATAAAGTCAAAGTTAATTAATGAATTAACGAAAAGTTATTAAGTATTGCAAACGGGAATTGAATCCAATACTGGATCAATGTAGCTAGGAACAGTGTGAAACTTATAAAAATAACGTTAAAATCGTTTTAATTACAAAAAAAGTATATCTAGAATCATAAACTGAAATAAATGAATTTTAGAATGTTAATTTAGACAATTTTACAGGAAGGAAATCTGGGCCTGCACAAGGAATTTCAATGCCTGTCCATAAGCATTCCTCGTCTGCAAAGGTGAAATTCTCAATGGTGAGTTATATATTTTACTGTTTTGAGTATTTCTTCTGTAAAACCTTAAGTTATAATAAGCATTCACTTTATAAAAAAAACTTTTCAATAATGTGATGTGCCTTTTCATCATAAATAAATTTTTCCTTTCAATTTTATAAATAAATACTTAATTGCACTATTATGAACTATAAATGGATATTATAAATGGAATTTCCAAAATTAGTGCTCTAAAATTTAGTGAAAATGTGTAAATAGATAGGAATTACTAGTTTATTTAAGTTGTACAAAGCAAAGTTAAGATGTACAAAAGGCATTAGCGATAAACATTATTCAGTCAGATAATTCTTTCAAATATGTTTGTACCATGGTAATTATTGAATCAAGACAATTTAACTACATTTAGAATATCAGGAAAAATTATGTTTTAACATGAAAAACTAAATCTTTATGTACGTTAAGCAGGTGCAATCAATTTTTTGTTAGCGTTAGGATTTAATAAGAAAATTATTAATACACTTACAAATGCGAATAATACTGTTTCCTTAATATTGAACTATACTTATACTCGTACATAATATATTTATGCATAAAAGAATAAATGAAATTTTGAAACAAATCTGTTAATTTTAATTAATCATTAAGACAATTTATGCACTTTACTGAATTACCTGTTATATGAAGAAAATTTTTTTCATATTGTTTGAGTGATGAGATATTGACATGAAAAAAATAAAAAGAAGCTATTGATCAAAATCTTTTTATTTACTTTCAAATAAAAACATAACATTTAAAAATTAATTGAAAATATAAAAACAAATGCTTTTACATAGAAAAGAAAATTAGACCTTAAATTCTAATAAATTAGTTGTAATAATAATGAAATTATGAATTTTATCATTATTAATTTTATAAGCTTAAGTGAATTTTATTTTTTTACAAATTTTTTTAAGTGTGTTTGTTTAAGATTCGTTTGATTAAACTTTATAATGTAGATTTTTTTTAAAAGGGTTGGTAGACAGAAGTAAGGGAAGCAGTTTACAACTATTTTGTAGAACATTATACTTTATGTGTATTGGTCAAAGTAAACAGATAATTTCTTAAATCTAGCTTAAACTACAGCGCAAAAAATAATGTTTATTCATCACTATTTTTTTGACGTTTTTTTCATAACTAGGCAATTAATTCTAAAATCATTGATACACACACATGTCACTTCATTGTACAATAATTACAAGATTGTTTTTTTCCAGTCACTAGTTCTGATTCATCTTAGAATTTTAAGAATCACAGTTGACACTTTACTGATTATAAAAGAAATATGAAGAATATACGTGAAGGTAGTAACTTTTTTATTTGTCAAACATAATAAGTTATGTTAATTCAGACAAGAAATAGACACTAATAAAAAGACTCTCATA
Source organism: Eurytoma adleriae (assembly GCA_900480045.1). Lineage (NCBI taxonomy): Eukaryota > Metazoa > Arthropoda > Insecta > Hymenoptera > Eurytomidae > Eurytoma > Eurytoma adleriae. The sequence goes on along the minus strand of UXGC01000261.1, from coordinate 2,395 downwards.
TTAGTTCATAATTTTTTCTGGCTTTGAGCCATTCTTACAATAAGTCATGTTTTTCAAAATCAAAATGACTTCTTTGGAATATGATTGAACAATTCATTAAATATTACATTAATTTGAACAAACTGTGTACAAAAATTATTTTTGGTAAATCTTCAAAGCACCTGCTAAGGTAAAATGTTTATTTTAGTCACTTAATTGACACCTTCACCTTGAAAATTGTTACTTATTCTTGCAACATAATAGTTGCAAATTCGGTTCACTTTATCTTAATAAAAGATTTATATGAACGAAAACAAATTGATTAATTTTCACAATTAATTAATTGAATTATATACAGTTGTCAATTGTCTTACATTATTCAGCCCTGAAAATTAAAGTTGAAATCATTTAACAATTTCAACTATGTTTATTCTATGATTATGAGATATGTACAATGGTAAAATCATTCAGAAAATGAATTACAATAAGTTCTATTTCTAGTTTTTCGTAATCATAATAAGAATTGCTATTAGTGCTGGAAAGTAAAATGAAAAATTAATATACTACTAATATGGCCATAAAATATTCAATAATTATTTTGATATTAGTATTTTAATCAATTAAATATTATTATTACGTATTTTGTCAAGTATTGATTGATTTAATGCAGTTTACTTTTGCTTCAAAAAACATTGTGTCAGCTTTATGTGACTAGTGTTTTTCTACATTTTCTTTTTTGCATGCAATTCATTAATTTCGTTTTTTAATTTTATGTTATTCCTGTTATTCAGGTCTGAAATGATTTTCACTGTACATTTTCCTTTAAAGTTAATACAAATAAATGGAAAAAATAAACAAAGTATGGTATTTTGCATGAAAATATGCAGGTATCGGTAGATTTACAAGTTGATGTGCGAATGAGATAATCACAGTAGTAAATGCCGTCTACCCTTAATACGATTCACCAAATTACAGATCTTCAATGCTGGTCCTAATTTTAATCCCATGTATTTCATCATCATGTCCGAATTTAATAAAAGCAATGCTTTTCCATCAATTTCATGCTTTCTGAAGAGATCAGCATGTTGCTCTAGAGCAGGATCAGTCATAGCTATATATTGTATCACATCTTCAATTGTCCACTCAGCAGGTTCAATTGACTGTACTCGCTGCATTGGAGTTGTGTCATTGTGTGTAGTTGATGTAGCTGCTTCTAATTCTGGAACAGATTTTCTTGGCTGTTTGGCTGCTGGAGCTTCTGCTGCAGAATTATGAACTACAGGTGGCTCGGGATTTTTTTGTACTTGCTGTGTAGTCGTGGAATTTTCTTGATTTTCTAAAGACCGTCTCCTTTTCTCTGCTATTCCATTACTTAAATCATCTCTACTCACATAATTTTGCTGTCCAACTGGACATTTTTTACAGACTTCTTTTCTCTTTGATAACATATGTTCACATGCACACAGGTCTTCCAACTGTCGTCGCATGTAAACATATACATCTTCTTCTTCCATAAATATGGGTAATACAACAGTTGTTAACTTACTATCAATTGTTAAAGTAATACTTTCACCTTCACCACGCTTGAACAAACTTAAGATCTGTCTGGGACTTATTGCTGCCATTAAAAATGCTTGAAAAATATCTTTGATAACTGACTGAGCTTGACCATAAAATTGTGCTGGTAATGCTTTCACTTTTCTTGGGTCAAAATAAGGCCCGCAAGAGCAGTTATGATTAACGTAAAAATTAATATTCTCAATAGACACTGTTTTATTGCTAGTTGTACTTGTATCAGGTTCTGTAGCAGGCTGTGGGGGTGCACTTGAACCTGCTGGACTTGCTAAACCTTCAGCTGGTTCTGTTCCAGATCCACTTCCAGATACAGACATGGATGATGCCACAATAACTGGAAGTACATTACTTGATCTTGACTTAAAACGATTAGGTCCTGTAGATTTTTGTTTAGGAGGTTGTAAAGGATGTCCACTTTTTGCACACCAACCAGCTGGAAAAATGTCTCGTGAATCAAATCGACACCAGTAATCAAAGGCCCCTTTCCATCCATCAAATGTTATATGGATCATGTCTTCTTTTACAGCTCCAACTGTTGCAGTACATATTAGCTGAGGATTTTTCCTATCTACAGCTTCTAATTTCATTCCAGCTTCAAACTTGTTTTTTGGAGGTGTTTTTGGTTCTTGTTTAAAAACTTTTGATGGAGCCACTTCTGCTTTAAGCAGTGTCTTTAATAAGAACATTGGCCAACTAGATGCATTCATACGGAAACCAAGAGGAGGTTGTAACATTCCTCCAGATTTTTCACAATGACCTATTGGATGAATTTCATTGCTGTCAACTAAACGCCAAAAATCATTTTTATTATCTGAACCATCTAATCGTAGTCTAAGTCTTG